>JAZHYW010021480.1:0-70982 GCA_037355805.1 Ixodes ricinus
TGACGACATAACTCAATAAGCATGATCGGGGCGTATTATAGAGTTGCATAAATCCAAGTTTATTCCGACTTGTGCTTCATTTCGGAATCGCCTGCGAGCGGCATCTGGGACATTTATGGTCGACTTCTCGACCGCCGGTTTTAAGTGCGGACAAAGAACGGCAGGGTTGTAAAAGTTACTTAAAAATGTACCTACGATACAGTTACAGTTACTCATACGAAAATGTACCTTGGTACGTACCTAGGTACTCGCTTAAAAATATAATACCTAGGTACAGGTACAGTTACTTCAAAGATACTTTCTTTATTTATTTTCCCCAAATTTATCAATATATATTGGAAGTAAAGCTTTTTATACTAAGGATACACACAAAAACGAGTTCGATGAATGTTCTTTATTGGTGTCAGTGCGAGAAATAACGAAAACCGCATTGACATTAGAATCTTTTTCACTGTGCTCTATTTGACTTTAGAATCAAGACCTCCCCGAAGTGTTTATCTGACATCTTTGATCGCAGTTTAGTAGCAATTGTTCCTCCTACGCTAAAAACGCCCTCCACCGCCGCACTGCTTGGACGCCCAAAGTTGAATTTTAACACGCTTTTCCGCAGCGGCATGTGCTTGAGACGGGTTCCGGAAGAAATGTCCCCGGAAAAAAACGTCCCCGGAAGAAATGTTTCCGGAAAAAAGTCCTCGGAAAATATGTCCCCGGAAAAAAAGGCCCCAGGTGGAAAGTAGGAAAAAATGTCCCCAAAGGGTTCTCTATCGCTGGGTTTTCCATGATTCTCATGGCCTTCGGGCTCCAGGAAGTTTCGTGGTTTTGTTTGCGGCTCCTCATCTCTGTCGTTCACTTCGACGAAATGCCGGGAGGAGGGATGTCAGCGTTTGCAGGTCATTTGAGCGGCGTCCACACTTGACAACACCACAGACGAATTTAGCTAGCTCTATATTTGTCACAGAGAAGTTTAGCAACAAAATAATATTGAACACACACTGATCCGCCGCCGAACCAGGATTGTTTGTATACCGCACGAGCATCCCTTCCTGCCTCCGCCGCGTAACTGACGTCCTAGCGCCGCTTCGCAAAAGCCTGAAGTTTCCGTCGACGGGGAGAAATCCCGGGATTCCTCCCTCGTGTTTAGGCTCCTTGCGGATCATCGCTGGCGACTCTGACGTTTGCGAGACGCTGAATTCTCCGCGCAGTTTTTACGAACACTGACTGCTGAAAGGCGGGACTAATTATGTTCATGCCTTCGTGTCTTCGTGATCCGTCCTTCGGCGTGTTTCAAATGCTGCGATTTCTTTGGTTGGGAAGTGGTAATGGGACGCTCGGGATACAGCATTCCCCGCTCTTCTTGGGCAGTCATTGACTAAAAAGCATAGCATCACTGACGAGAAGTGAACGACACACGACATTTGCTTTGAGCTCAACGCTTCCCCAAGCTCCCCGTCTTCCGCGTGCCTAGAGTCTTAATCTGAGGTCATTGTTTCCGAAAAACCGACGGTTGCGGCCTTGGCAAGCTGCAGGAGGCTTATATATATACTTTGAGGACCGATGACGTTCCACATTACAAACCGCCGTATGGCGCGGCTCGGATGATGAACGACCTCGTGGCCCTTCGATCGGCGCTGGATTTTGTGAAGGCTGTCGGATGCGATCGTCCACCGAGTCCTGTGAAAAAAAAAATAAAAGTAAAGAAAGGCTTTAATATCCAAATCGACCAGAAAGAACCTTGGGGATCGGGTCGCGTATGTTGTTCCGCGCATCTTTTGGCGGTGTGGTGGATGCGGCCGTGAGCTCGGCGCAGCTATAAGTGCACCTCACTGCCCCTGCTGCGTCGCTCGCTGCCGCCGTGCGAATATGGTTATTAATGGGACCCAGCGCCGGCGGAAGTGTGGTTGTGTGTGTTTGTGAGAATGGCGGAAGGCGTGAAGGATGGCGTTTCACCCCTACATTGCTGTGTGGCACAAACAACCTTAAACTGCAAAGTGTAAAAAAAAAGTTTTTTTTTATTTTGCGCATTGCCAAACGCTTATTTTCCGTTAAAATGTAGCGCTGGTGGTCCGAACCAGATGCCAAAGTTACAGAACTAAGCGGTATCTCATTCAAAAGTTATAAGTGATTTTCTAAAAAATTCAATGGGAAAATGGATCCCGTTTCTGCTCGTTTTTCGTTAGCTGAAGCTTTTCAGCTCCATATATTCGTAAGCTCCGTCGGCTGCCTTCGAGAGCTACTCGAGGACGAGAGACGGAAATTTTTGTTGTTTTGGAGGAGTGTACTTATTATAGTAAGGTAGACAACGCTTTCTCGAAAACAACAACAAACAACAACAACAACAACAACAACAACAACAACAACAACAACAACAACAACAACAACATTGCAAACGCAGCCTTCTGGTTCTTGCCGAACTAGGGCCAAGGAGTTCTGTTTTAAGCTGAACCTCCTGAAGCTTAAAAATGTCATCGGTAGTTCTTCAAAACAGTACCTTACAATATTCTTCACACAAAGTGTCCTTCTTAGAAGTATTGTTTCTGATAAGGGCTGTTGGCACAGACCTCTCGGCATGTTTTTGCAGAAACACCTTTCTGTTCAGCTTCCCCACTTCCAACTCCCTTGAATTGATCTCCCGTTTCAGGCCCCTTCATTCTTCTTTCAGGCTACTTGGTTTTCTCTCGACATTGAAGACACGTATTTTAATTTAGGCTCGCAAATTTTCCTGGAAACAGTTTCCAATGATCCGTGAACATGGAACTCGTGAATTTCAGAATTCCTCCGGCATCTCGGTGCCAGGTTTCGTAGACTTACTTTCCCTTCATCTGCAGTCCACTCTCGTTGAACACAAAGGAATGATTTTCAGACAGAAGAAGGTGTATGCATGAGATCCTGTCTATCAAATATTCTCAAGGAGGTTTATCTTTCGTTCGTTAACACTGCTATCAAGGAGCGACTTGACAACACCTCAGTGGGGATAGTAAGACGTCTTCAGATTTGTTGACGATTGCCTTGTCATCCACCCGAAATCGGATTCGTTCGAGGGACTCGTTGAGGATTTCACGTCCAGCTCGTCCGGACTCACTTTTACCAGAGAGGATTCTCCACATCAGGGTTTGCAGTACTTACAGCTCCGCCTCCATCTTTGTTCTTCGAGTTTATGCTGGGCTCTTCAGCAGAGGATAAAAACCATGTGCTACCATTCTCAAGTAATCATTCAAATTCAGTTAAACACGGCATCATCAAAACCCTTATTTCGTCAGCTTCTTCAAAGTCATCCCCTCACTTATCGAAAAAAAGCTCCCATGTTCAGCCCCTTAAGCCGGGGTTACGCTGCTTATAGACGCTTTACAGCAGCTGTGCATGGGCGCCGCCATAACTGCCCTTCAGTTTTTGTCCCCTCTTATTCTGTTCGCTTGACTTCATCATTTCCACAGCAGGACAGGTTATTGCCATTTTAAGTGTTACTGTGTCCTTCCCCCAGCATAGGCCGTTGTGGAGACTCGTCAACGCCCGCTTCAGTGGCTCGGCATCTCGGTAAGACAAGGGAAGGGCGGCTATGGCGGCTCAATCTGGCGCGTGTGTAAAGCGTCTATACATCATACAAAAGAGAGTCTGGAAAAAGATTCGAACGCAAACCACCACGAATTCTGTGCTTTGAATGCCGCGTGGCAACGAGTTCAAGGAGAAACTTGGCGCCCGCGGCATTTGAACCACGGATATCGCGGTTATTGATACCTGCAGGCTGTCTTGTGTATGGTGTGTAAGCAGTGTGACTCCGGCTTTGGGCTTTTAAATTTAAGGTATCCAGTCGATCTCTTGAGGAGTACCTTGCAGAGGTTCATTTTTAACGTTAATCGTCCATGTTCTGCAATCCAAAACAAGAGGCTGCAGGGGTCGATTTACCGTTATTCCTTCCGTGCACAAGTCATCCCACACCGGTTAAGGGATCTCGCCTCCTGGTGCAACACAAACGTTGTTTTTCTCCTGTAGAACCGCAGGAGTGCAATGTTTAGGCTCGTTCACACTGGCAAGTCGCACGACAGATGCCAGTCGCGAATGCGACAGGCTTGTAGCAGTCGCTTCCAGACCGAATTGGCGACTTGTCGCCGAGTCACCCGGCGGCTGCAGACATCAGCGGCGCCTCGGAAGTGACGTGAGTGCACCTCGCGTTTGTTTACATCCGCCACGTCGAACTTCTGTGAGAGCAGAGCTGGGAGAAGCAACCAACAAGTCCGTTCAACGCCTCGGTTTGCGGTATGCGGCCGTGGGGACAGAGCCCCGGATGTCTATGCTGCGGCTCTGGTCAGCGATATTAAAGAGTACCCATTGCTTTATGAATGCAGTACCCCGATTTGAACAAGCGCCCAAAAAGCATCTCGGCCTGGCAGCAAATTCGTGCTACTTCTTGACAGGTATGTACTGCGACGCGGCAGCTTGAGCGAGTGCACGCCGATGTAGGGGGATCGGTGGCCGAGTGGGCTAAAGCGCACACCCAGCTCGACGCGCGTGGAGCGAAAGCTCGCGCTGCAGAACCCAGGGATCCTGGGTTCGAGCCCCACCCCTGCCCGTTTCGATCTGGATGAGCATCGTACCGGCGTGCGGTCGTGTATCACTACTGCGTGGTGCACGTTAAAGACCCCAGGCTAGCGGTTGTACCGCACTGGCTAAATTGCTCATCTACAGCGAGTGACTCGTCGCAACTTTAAATGGCTGACCAACTACACGCTGTATAAATATTCCCACAACCCCAATTTTTGCACGCCGATGTAGCGATTGTCCTTCTTTGTACGCTTTCAAAGTACCCAGGTCAGCATAACGAGTCTTTTTTCTTTTCTTTTTTTCATATAGCAACGACGACACATGTGTATACTCTGTTTCATACTTAGCGTGCAACGCCTTCAAAGCTACTGGCGCGAGCGCGTGGCTTCATCTATGGCTTAGTTTGCGCGAGAACGCGTGCGAATGATCAACGAGATCAAGCCCCACGCTCGCGCCAGTAGCTTTGACAGCGTTGCACGCTAAGTATGAAACAGAGTATAGCTGTGAGACAACGAAAAGAGAAAAGCGGCGAAACGCGAATCCGAGCTGTGGCGAGGTTCATTGAATCGATGGAGGCTCCCGAGAGCTTCCGAGAGGCGACTCTAGTCGCCGATCGCCCGCAGTCCGAACGTCGCTGGTCGCTTGTCGCATGTCGCTAGTCGCTCTCGCGACTGTCGCTAGACGCCAGTGTGAACGTGCCTTTAAGCACGTTATACTTTGTTTCACCTTAAGTCAAAGGCTCAGTCGACGATGCGAGCCGATGGGATCAATCAAACAGCGTCAGAAGTCCAACGTCATGGTATTCGTCAAATGACGTATACGTGCTCTGTCATCGCTGAACCAATCACGTATACAGGAAAGACCCAGTGACTTGCGCTTTCGCGCTTTTTGATTGGTACCATCAACTCGTGGCGTCGGCCGCGTCTGGACTAGAAGTGATCCGATGTATAACAAGTTCGTTTGATGCGAAGAAAATATTCTGCTCCTTTGGGTTGCGGAAAACAGTATTCGCGACTCCAGCAAAACGGACGCCACCAAGCGGGAAAACCAGAAACCAGCCGCGGACCAAGTCGCTTCGCGACTCGGTCCGCGGCTGATTCTGAAGTTTTCGCGGACACGTGTTGTCGGCGCGGTGGCGAACAATGCAATTTGACGAAGGTCCGAAAGTTTGCATCAGTGTTCATTAGTGTGGTGAAGCCTCAGTAGATTTTTCCCTTCCATCACGTGTTTGAAAGCCCGTTTACTCCACAACACACGGACGCTTGCTTTCGATTTCTTGGATGAAAAGGAATCCCGGAAAAACGTTTTGATTTCTTGTCTGTCTCGAATCACACTCAAAGTGACGACTACTTGGTAGCTGATAAGTGGTTTCTTTATAAGGCTGTAGAACAGTGGACTGAGGACGACAGACGAGGTGTTTCACTGGAGGGAACACCAATGTGGCAGTAAAGGGAATGGGAAGGTTCGATAGCTGCGTTTTCTTGAGTTTGGTTGTGTTCGATTAGCTTCAAGTTTGAGCCGCCCATGCCGGTCGGTGCGTTGGCTATTCATCTTGGCTGCTTTTCGCCGAAAAAGCCCCTGGACCACACTGAATGAGTTGGGCTGATTTCGCAATAACTTGAATCCGGAAAACCTGATCGCTGCATATGATTAATGAGGGAAATTATATGCTTTCAAAAGGTGGAGGACGCGTCTCGCAAAGTTAGAAGCTGTCACGGCATTATGATCTATCGCGCCTCCAATATTTATATTATACCCCCGTCGAAGCCAGCAGCAATATACGTCTACATTGCTCAGGTTGACCGGCCACAAAAAAATACTCATTTTCTCCGTTTAGGTTTCGAAGTTAAGTTCAATGCAGAGAGGTTCTGCGTGAATCTCCGATGTAGACTTCTTCAGTTTGTCCGCATTCGTCTCCGTGCTACCGGCTAGAACCATTTGGCTAAGTATAAGTAGTATCTCTTTTGTCTGCCAAATACACTTTTATTCAGCAGTTCACCTAATAGCTAGTCAACTAAGCTCATATTTCAACCAGAAGAATATACTAATATCGCTTTAGCGGGACACAGTACGTCAAAATGACTTCTCGATTGCTACTAAAACCTGAATTGAAATACGAGTATCAGCTGCTTAGTAGGGCGCCAGCGGGTTAACATGCTCCTTGGCTCAAGAAGTGCTTGCTTAATTTTCATAATTTTCCTGCGCGCAGCCTGTGTTGTTGACCGAGCAGACGACTGGAGCTGTTTCTTAAACGCGGATGCGCACAACAAGCTCGATTTCGCGGACAGATAAGTCGCATGGTCGTGGCATGCGAGTTAGCTGAAAAATTACTCTCGGTGGAACAATTGACCTTTTTCAGAGATCTCTGGGCGCATGCGCCGACTCTAAGGAGAGGGGAGGGAAAGCGGTGCTGGTCGGCTTCTTTGGGGGCCCCCGTCCGTCTGGTCAGGCAGTGCTATTCGGCTTTGACTCCTCCGCTATCTCGCGCAGCTTGGCTTCATAGCTTCTGCCGCGCTCACAACTGGGCAGATGTTGTTGCCTAAATAGCAGTAAAAAATGGTTAAAATGCAAGATTTGGTTCCAGCTTCTTCTGGTGGTATGAAAGCTCCTGATGTCCCACACAACGTCCTTTTTGCCCTGCCAAACCCCTTTGGTTTATATTCGCGAATCCCCCGTGTCAGGTGGCTGTGTCAAACGTGACGGCGGGGACATTCCAGCTTAACTAAATGCAGTAAGGTGCAGTATGAGAGGCTGTGTAATTCAGCTTACGCCGTACTCGGTACTCAAGTAAATATTCAGTGGATAAAACTTTCTGTTCCTTCAGGCGTGCGCTATACACAACCCCCCCCCCAATATATCAGTTACTGGCAAAACATTTGAAGCGTGCGAAATGTATTCCGTTTTTACGGCACAGAAATCCCGACGGAACGCCTTGGCACAAACCGAGAACTCCTGTTTTGCAGGCCCCACTTCGCCGGAGGCCCGTAAACGGCTGAGTTCAGAAAAATGTTTTAAATAAACCGTTCATTACTTTTCGACGGTATAAGAGCCTTCGCATATCAGATCGCCTGGATCTCTGGCCCTGTCCCAGTTTAGGCCCGTGGTGCCTGCTGCGCGGGTACACGGCGTTTAGCGGGCGCACAAGCTGAATAACTTAGGTGCCTGCGAAAACAAAATCAGGCTGCCGAGAAGTCGCTGGCCCTGCTTCTGCATAAGTGCGGATAGCGGTTATGATCAAACTGGTCACCGTTGCTTCATTATAACACTCTGTCTTGAAAGCCGACCTCTTTCAGTCGCACGACGCGACACTGAAGACATTGAGTGACCTGTCGATGGAACCTGATGCGGCGTTTGCGGTCTATCCATCTCTGAAGGTAGCAAGACGAATGAGGTGGTCTGTATAGTATACAGTGACTTTGTTTATCTTCCAAAATCGTCCTCACTCATTAAAAAATATGCGCGAAGCGACGACAGAAAGACACGTTCAGAATTGTGAAAGGCGGAAAGAAGCCACCGGAGAGCACACGTGAACACACGATGGCTTAGACACGGGCCGGGAGATACGCTAAGCGCTGGCGCGACGACAAAATTTTGATTTGCCCCCAAACCGTTTCGAGCGATTTCCGCTATGGGCGCGTTTTACGATCGTCACCAAACTCTGAAAGGCCCATTCGTGGTCATCGCCGCTTTCCTTAGATGATCAAAACTGATTATAGTCTATTACTGTCTCTCCGGAGCCCATAGTTTCCGGTTTCGAACAAATCTTCGAAACGAAAGTTTGACATGGAAAGAACAAAAAACACCGGGAAAACAAAACTATGCTCTGCAAGTTTATGTGCACCGGCTACACTGACCTGTCTGGTTCAAATACGTATAAAATTGGGCATTAGACAAAAGAAAATCTGTTAAATTGAATGCGGCAACCGTTCAGGGCGGCCCGGCCGAGCCGACGCGACCTGGACCCAGCCGCCATGTTTGTTTAGTGGTGGCGCCCCTTATAGGTCGCTGGAGGCAGACAGACGGCCGTGCATGCGAGGGTCGTGCCATCTCGTGCTCTACACGCGGAGAGCTCCAGCGCGGCCGCCACGCACAGAAAGACAAGTTCCCCCGATGCATTGCGACAGCGGTGACGTGTCAAACTGGCTGGTGAGATCGTTCTATTAAAGCCCCTTTATACGGAAAAGTAGCGACATCCTTTGAAGAATGCCGCCTGCTATCTTGGGCCAAACCAGGCGGCGCTACCGTCGACGCGCGGGTGTAAAAAAGCAAAACATAAAGATAAAAGGTGTGCGCGTCAGAGGAGGAGGGAGAAGGAATGCCTATGCTGTCGGAGTGCAGTGCATGCATGCTATAAGCTCAGCGTGGCCAATCAAAATAACGCCGACTGTGCAACGTCACGGCTTTCACCGTCTTTCTTTGAGCACATCCTTCGAGACTGGTAAACCGCGACAGTGCGCTTTTAGCCTGTGTGTATATATTTTCGTGTCTTTCAGCCTCTGACTGCGCTCCGCTACCTGTGGGCCAATCCAGGCGGCGCTACTGTCACGAGCGCGGGTATAAAAAAGCAAGACATAAAGATAAAAGCTGTGCGCGTCAGAGGAGGAGGAGAAGATGTCGCTACCTTTTTTGTCATAGGGCATTAAGTCCAATCGCCCATTGTCGTTCATGCCCGCACATTGAATGACTGTGTTCCATGTTTCGTAGGAGGGCACATTAACGGATTTGGCAGGGCTATCACTGAATCGTCCATCATGAACACAGATTGACAATAATCTGTCTGCGCCCTCACTTGTTCTTTCCAAAGATGAGATCGCCTGATTGTCTCCGTAACGATTCGTTTCAGCTCGAGTCCAGTCCCAACCGACGCTACGAGCTAATGCGGACCAATCAAGCAATGTCCAAAACACGCCTCTCTGTCTTTTCTGTTTGTGATTGATTCATCGGTGGTGGAACACGTACAGAAACATGACACAACACCATGATGGTGCGCCTTTGACGCTGACTGATTGGTCCCTCCAGCGTAGTTCATAATCACTCCCTCTCACTGGTGAGTGCAGTCTCTTTTGTCAAATCATACTTTATATTTGTTTTTGTTTTATTTCCCTTTACTAATTTTACTTTTCTCCCCCCCCCCCCCAACCCCGGTTTATTTTATTCTTTTTTGTGTCAAGCCAATAAATGTTCGAGATGTCTTGTCCTCTTGTCCTTTGTGTTGCTTTCCTTTTATCCCTGTAACTTACCAGCTCGCTCCAGATCCTTGAGTCTCAGGAGATGAAATAACGTGTTCCTTTTGAATCTCAGTAACGAGAAACGTACTTAGTGACTCTTCGATCGAGTAACGGTATTTGGTTACTTTTTTTTTTTTCAGTAACGTGTAGTGTACATGTCTAGAGTGAATTACAGGGGTCACGCGTTGCGATGCTCCAGTTTCGTTGGTGTCGTGTAGGCAAGATATAGGCGGGGAGGAGGGGTGAAAAACAAGCGTTGTCAACAGTCTGTAAAAAAACAAAACAAAAAGACCATAGGACAATTCAGAGCACACGAACCGCTTCTCTACATGCGGGTCTGATTGTTGAGAGATCGAAGAGGAATAGGGCTACGCCCATATCGAAGCATTTAATCGACGTACGGCCTACCAAGTGCGGGCTCCCAAAATCACTACGGATTGTGCCTGCGGGCCGAAAGGGACGAACAGAGCACGAGTGCGGTCGAACAGATACGTGGAACCCGACGACTCGACGACTCTGTCTGCTCAAATGGCTCAAAGAACCGAATGCAGCGCTTCTCTGGCTCCTCACTCATCCGCCCCGAAGATGCCCGTAGGAGGAGAGAGTATCCCCACCAATACTTTCCCCAGCCCTCACGAGAGAGCGCCAGCGTCGCGATCGACCGAACCGGACGTGAGGTAATTCGTCCTCGCGCATGCGCCGTCTACCGCATCCGGCCTGCCATTCTTGGTGATGGAGCGAGTGGGATGAGCCGCTGCAACCAGCGTCGCCGCTGCGCCGCGTTGCTCCGCGTCCAGTGTCAATTTTAGCGGCGCCGCTCCCGCCGTCGGAACGTCGGAACCGTTTGAGCGAGATGGGATCAGCATGAACGCCGGCGAGCAAAGCATCGTGGCCGACTGGCTCCGCACGCTGGGACTGCCGCAGTACGCCGAGAGCTTCGTGGACAACGGCTACGATGACCTGGAGATATGCAAGCAGATCGGAGAACCCGATCTCGATGCGATCGGCGTCAGCGACCCCAGGCACCGGGAGCGGGTGTTGCAAGCGGTGCGAGTGCTGCTCGAGCAGGGAGGCACCGCCGTCTATTTCACCCTCGAAGAGGCTGCCCGGCATTCGAGGGTCGCCGCCGCCGAGTACGGCTTCGCCGGCGGCGCGGCCGACTGCTGGGCGACGGACAAGGCGGCCGCCCGGCCGGACTCGCTCCGCTACTTCACCGACGAGTACGAAGAGGGCAAGGCCGAGCTCGTGCGCTTCCCAAGATGCAGCTCAAGATTATGGTGCGGGACAAGACGGTTCGCGATGGGATACGGCTCAGCATGCAGCCCTACAGCAATCCGGTGAGTCACTGGCGAGCGACCGCGCGTGCCTTTTCTCTTGACCGAATTCACCTGTCGTTCCTGACACCTAAAGGCGCTCTTGTGTGTTCGACAGTCGTGGCGCGACACGAGTGTAACGTTGTGATGCCGACTTCAGTTTCTCCCCGTTGAGTGAAATTGAGCTCCGCATGTAACTGAACGAAGCCGCAGGAGTCGTTACGTGACGACGCACGCTTCGTCGTTCTTTTGTCCCCCGCTGCCTTCTTTCAGCGTTTCAAGGACGAGCTTCTCGAAAGGCAGTGACCAGCGAAGCCAAAGCGATTTGCGTTCCTTTGCCGCGCTCGTTACGTGTGCTGACCCGCGGACGATGCCTGAGATCGTACTGTGCCGTGCTTCTTACGCAGGCGCGCGTGCATGCGTCCGAACGTGTTCTGTAATTGAGCGGCGGTCGGCCTTCTCGGTTGTTTGTAACGTTGGGGGAGATGTTTTCTTCTCTCGCTCGCGTTGCGCATTACCACCGAGTTCCTCTGCCCACTGAGCGGGTTCTCTCGTTGCCGGCTCGCAGGTGAAACCGTTTTTCAGCGTGAGTGGCAAAGCAGCAGCGCGGCGGCGTTGCGCGTGTTTACGGTGCGTTCTTTGACCTCTCGTTCTTCCGAGCGACTCTTTGGCAAGCGGCCACCTGCGTCGGCGAAGCACGCTCGTTTCGACGATTACCGCCCGCGAGGATCTTTTTTTTTTGCTTCACTCGTGTTCCTGGCAGGGACGTTGAAATGTGAAAGTATGTCGCCCGATAAAATGTTTGAACTCAGTCTCACTTCTTAGCCATACCATCGTCACTGACATGGATGAGAACGATAGGGCATCTGTTTCGGATGTTTGTCCCTCTGCAGCAGCGCTCGTCCTGCGTTGTGTGTTCCTTCTCTTAGTCTCCGTTGTTACGCGCTGTTACACCTACACCATGTTAGACTTGCACCAACTAGGCCAGCTCTCTGCTTTGCTACTAAAGTCACTGGATCCTGAGAAGGTAGCGCCAAGCTCCTCCTCTACCTCTCCATTCTTTGGTGAGACGATCCAGATTTCCGGTGATCAGGTTAAAGATTTTCTTGAATACCGAAATTTTGTCATCCACACACGGCAAAAACAAGCGCACACCTTCGCACCGCCACCGCATGCGGCGTCTCTCTGGCGGCATTGAAAAGTCATTTTCCTATCTTGAAATACGCGAGACAAACAATACCCTTGTAAGAGATCTGATAGAGGCAGGCATGATTGGTATACGTTGATTGCATGCACAGTGCCACAGACGCTTAGGTTGGCGAGGAACGGATCAGTACGATGATGCTCCATAGCGATCTTGGAGCGACTGCAGGTTCATAACGACCCTTTCGAGGATTCTAATGGGCCGAAATGGCCGTTGCCACGGCAACTGATACCAATTAGCCAATCACCTTGCGACGTTTGGTCGTCTGCATGCTAGTACCCGAGAATCCAGTAGGGCCTAGGGTGCCTCGATGCCCTTCTGTTTAGGTTATGCCATCCTTTGCAATATCTGATGTCGGAAGCACGCTCTTACGGGGAAAATACGAAGACATCGTTGAAAACAAAATATCGCCGTAGCACAGTCAGGGCGACACGACCGCGTGCAGGGAGACGTTCTTTCACGCGCTTCAGGACGAAATATAAAAATAAGTGTTCGGAACAATATGGCCAGATGTCATCACCCCAAGCAAAGCGCACATGAAGGCACCCTACTAGTGGCTACCATCAAGCTTTGGCTGAGCGTGGACGCTCCAGGCCCCGAGCCCCGAGACGCCGGAGTGTTTCGAAGGTAGGAAGATCGTGCTGGAGGCGAGCAAACTGAAGGACCCTCATGTCGTTTTCAACACTAGACGCGGATCGAGGAGCTGCTGAAAAGGTGTAATCTGGGCATGAAATGTTGATTCGTCGTTTTCCTGTGAGATTGCGGTCATGAGGAACTCGATGTTTGTCCGGCAATGTCGCCGAATGAAGGTGGCGCACTCTCGGAGATGTTGGAACTCCCGACAAAGTGTTATTTTTTGCGTCGTGGAACGTTTGAATACGGGATGCTTAAAGCGGGCCCAAAGACTTGGCTTGAGGTATCTACACAGGGCTAATGGGATCTGTCGAACTGCAAAATGGGGAAAGTAAAGCGAATGGAGAGGAAGCGGAAATATAATGCTGATGAAAGAACACAAGGAAAGGCCGCCTTGTTTATTGTATGTGCGGTGTACCTTCGGGGCTGGAGCGTCAGAAAGGGGGAACAGGCACAGATTGGAGGGGAGGGGGGATTTAGTCTCAATACATGGGGACAACTTTTCTTGTCATTTTTGAGGAGAAGAGGAGAGCGCGCGCACAGCTTTGGTCCGCGCTCAGAATAGGAGAGTGTCACGCGCGCCCGCACCTTTGACTGCATTGCCAAGATGACCGTGCATAAAACCGTGTCAGTACCTCTCCGAATGTAGCGAAATGTTGAATGGTGGCAATGAATGTTGGAAGGACGGACACTCACAGGATGTTTTGGGGATAAAAGACGTCATATCCTAAGCCGCAGTTACGCTTAAGTATGGTTAGCAGTTACTGCCAACTATACCCTACACTCTAAAAGAAAGAAGGGAGGGGGTCTATATATTCCTCTATAAGGAAGGAATGCTGTTTTGCCCTAGGTGCCTTTAGAAACGGAGCAACGTTCGTCCCTGCAAACGGGGAGCAAGTTCCTCCCTCGTCTGCTTAGCAATATGGCGGCTCCGAATCGAGTGAATCGAGCTCAGTAAGTCTTAACGAGGACGGCAGTATAGGCCTCTTGCGCTGAAGCTTTGAACAAACAGTGGCGCCCTCATTTTTGGGTAGAACATGCTCACCTGATTGGGTCTCGTACTACTTATGGCACGTTCGCTCAGATTTATTTTTCTTTCTGTATATGCCGAAAAATAGAAGAGCAGCTTTCGACCTCTGAAATTGGCTAGATTCAACGCTGTAAAACAATCGAAAGTGCCATGTTCTATGCCACCAGCGCTAGAGTACGCGTCTCTTATCCCTGCGTGGTGACGTCAAAACATTTGGCGTCCTGACGCTTTGTTTATTCTTTTTTTTCCTTTTTCTTTGGAACGTGTGAAATGGCGTCTCTTTGCTCAACTCTTAGCGTTTCAGCTTTGACCCGTGCTTCGACGGCGTTCGAATTTTTGTTGTTTCTTTTTATTTTCTTCGTGATCTCCCGTTTTGCACCAAAGCAGTCACGCTTCTACATACGTGACAGTTTGAGGCACTCAAGATTGTACAACCATTGCCTCATCTATACTGACAAAGCCTGGCAGATCGCCACGAGAAGCGGCCGCCGAAATTGAAAAGGTAGAGCGGCAGACAACGGATGAGAGAGGAGAGCCACGTGACGGGCGCCCCGCTGCGGCGAGACGCCGAGACACACTTCTCCCGAGCGATGGAATGTCCGGTAATTTGTTAACTTGGCTGGAGTGCTTTCTTACCAACCGCTCACAATATGTAACTCTAAATGGCAATAATTCATCCCTGACTGATGTGGTATCGGGCGTACCCCAAGGTTCGATTTTAGGCCCGCTTCTTTTTCTAATATTCATTAATGATTTACCAAGTTGTGTTTCTTCCTCCATGCATTTATACGCGGATGACTGTGTAATTTATCGGGAAGTTCATATGATGATGATGATGAACGCCTTTTGCAATCTGATTTAAATAATATTACTCTTTGGTGCAAAAAAAATGGCGTATGGAACTAAACCCTAACAATGGCAAACTAATGCGGGTTTCCCGGCAAGGCGCGCGCCCTTCAGCATATACACTAACCGACATTCAACTTGAATCTGTAAACTCATACCGTTATCTGTGTGTTACTATATCATCGACTTTAACCTGGAAACCTCATATCGATATAATAATCGCCAACGCTAACCGCATGTTAGGATACCTACGACGGCACTTCAGAACGGCCCCAGTTAACTTAAAACTTCTTCCTTATAACACTCTTGTACGGTCAAAATTAGAATACGCAGCCTCTATTTGGGATCCTAACCACGCCTTTCTACATAAAGCTCTCGAACTAGTTCAAAATAACGCCGTTCGTTTCATTCTGTCTAATTATAATCGAACAGCCCAGCATATCATCAATGAAGTCCAGTTTGTTGTTACCCTCTTTGTCATTGCGTAGAACGTTTTTTCGACTTTGCCTGTTTCATAAAGTGTATCATCATCAGTCGCTGCGAGACCATTTCTTTACATTGCCTAACTCTTACTCTTCCCGTCTGGACCATCAGAATAAAGTTGGATTAACACGTTGCCAAACGAACACTTTTTTTATTCATTTATCCCGCATACATCAAACGACTGGAACCACCTTCCAGCAGATATCGCAACTATACCCGATTATTTTCTTTTCGCCAATCTTTGTTTACATTTCTGTTTGATGAGCCGACATGATTCATTTTATTTTGTTTATTTTGTTCGTAACAGATGTTGCTTTCAGCTTTTGCCAATCGGAGTGTATTTTTGATATTTGAATTTCTCGCCGCATCTTCTTTGTTTTGTCTTTATTTTTTTTGCTTTACCTCTCCTTTCTACAATGCTTCGGCGCTTGAGGGTATGTACAATAAATAAATAAAATAAGCACCCGGCAGGGAAACCTGCCTGACCTGGACGCAAAGTTGCGGAGACGGCCATTTTAGCCCAGTGTACGTAGCACTGCTGGCACTGCTCTGGAACTTCGCTGTTTCTAACGGCTTCGTTTGTTCGTTTGACAAAATTAGCTGCAAAAACGATAGTGCAACCGAGGCGATCTGCTTGTTTGAACAGGAAGACAATTACAGGCAGCCTTCGTTGCCATTGACGCCACAATCAACTCAATAACATTTACTAAAAAAAAAAAATGCGCGACGTGTTAGGATTGGAACACGATACCGAAAGAAGATGAGGCGAAAGGGAGGAACTTTCTTCCCTTCTGCTTGGGAGAAGGAGAGAAAAATATGTCGTTTTTCCCTTCTCGTGTTCGCTTGGGGGCACGTCAGCTGAAGGGAGGAAAACGCCCCGTTGCTACCTTTTTTCTCCTTTGTTTCTTAGAGTGTAGTTACACGGGCACTTTTAGCCGCAGTCAAGGGTGCCCTGTCACGCTTAAATGCGATTAAAGGGGCCACTGCAATCATATTTAAGCGTCTACCTTTTTGTGGTTTCCACGTCTCTTGGGGTTCGGGCAAGCCAGCGGGCACGAAGAGAGTAACTAAATATCAGTGCGTCATATTTTAACCGGACGACGCGGAAACCTCCTCCACCTACGGAGGCGACCCGTGGTGCCGAAAGCGCGCGATATGTGAAATCTGGTTTGAGCTTCCTACTGGTGAGAGCCGCTAAAAGCTTCTTTTTAGTCGAAATACAAAATAGAAGTTGCGCGAACCGTTTCAATTATTTATGAAAGTAGTTTTTTGTTCAGTATTTAAGATCAGAAAAGAAACAAATGCAGTTTAGAAAGTACGGAACCACGAAATGACCCGTCGACATACCTGCCAACAAGCGGTGGAAAAGGCGGCGCATACTAGAAAGGGGTAGTGGGATCAGGCACCGACGAGCGGCGAGCGTAGAAGGTCCCGGATGTACGCGGCGGCGCTGCAGTCGTATACGGGCTCGAGGATCCGACCGGTTCCGAGCTGTTCCGAAGGCCTTCGGCGAGGAGATTTGGCTTGCGGTTTGGCCGTTTTGCGGTATGGCAGCGCGAAGTGGCTCCCGTTCTGAACTGATCTTTACCCGGTGTTTGCTGTCGTTTGTGGCCAATGAAGTGTCATGCCGAATTAGTGTTTTAATCGCGCAGCAAATGCAATGCGAGCCGCCTGGCTGCCCGCTTCATGCAGCCTATCCAGAACATGCTTTAGTGGCGCCCTCTCGAGCCGTCGACACGGAGTGCGGCAGCCGTGAGCGCTCGCTGAGCTCACTACCCCTCCTCTAGTTCACGGCCACTCAAGCGACCAAGGACGTCATGAAGGAGGTTATTTTTTGCTTGTTTTTTGTAATTTTAATTTGCCTATACCTTTTAAAATAAAGCGAAATTCGAGAAAATAAAGTTTCATTAAGTTACTACGTTCAGCGCGCTCAGGTTCGGTGCAAATTAAAAACCAGTAAAAATGTCCTTGCAGGGCCCCTTTAAGGCGGCTGCTGCTCGTATAACTAAGCTGCCAACATTTTAACAACCGACGTGGCGAGAGGATGTGTTTAGATGTGACCAGCAAGTAGTTTCTGCGTTTTGATGGTGGGATTCTAAGAATCCATATTATGAATTAATCGCATTGGGGAAATCACGAAGAGATGCAAAGAGAGTGGGCGATGATTGACAGACCGGATTTCACGGAAGTGAGAACTATTATTCGGCCCTGAATCGAGTGGCCGTGGTTCTACTATCACGCATGTCACGAACGAGTGGTGAAAAAAGCAACACGGCGTTTGCTACAGCTCAGTGCTGCTCTGCCGTGTGAAGCCGGTCAGTGCGATGCGAGGCCCACGACGAAACTCAAGAGACTTTTCGGACTCCAAGAATACTATCTGTGCTGAGAGGCTCTCTTCCGTGCAGCGCTCGGTTGTCCGGATTAAACGAGAGGAGAACGAATATAGCGACCGACTGATTAAGAAACGAACTGCGTGGCCTATCATGGTCACGCTTTGCTTTTTGTGGATAAAGGGTTCTGACCAACACCACCTAGAATAATCAAAGCCTCCGCATCGCCTCCTCTCCCATCATGAAACGTCATCACAGTCGGATCGCGCTAACTCGGCTGTTGGGCCCGAGTCCGACCTTCGACGCGCTGATTGAACACGAGCCCCGGCCGAACACTGACGCAGCACTCGTGCCCAATCTCAGGCCTCGATCGATCTGACTGTGATGACGGTGCGGAGGCCTTCTGCTTATCTAGGTGGTGTTGTTCTGACGCCCTATGAGTTACGTAATGTCGACGTAACGGGAATGCTCATCTGTGCAGGGGACGCCAAAGAGAGCCAGCTATAATACGGTCCAATGAATGCCTTCTGCGCGCCGCCATCTTTGTCCACTGGGCTGCGGAACGCGCTCTGATGCATGCGCAATAGCTCTCTTCCGCAGCATATCAGAGGGGCCCATGCGTCCGCTGCCGACGTGACTCGGGACTTATTTTTTTTTTTTTTTTGTCCGGGTGATAAGCGTTGAAGAGGTCTTATCTCTCGATTCGGGAGCTCAAGCAGAACGACGCTTTAGACTTTTCTCTTAATCCACCGCTGTTACTTGCGCTTTGTGGACTACTGCCTCCCATAGTGGCCAGACTGAGTTTAATACGACGAACTTACTTCGTAAGGCTCTGCAAGAGGCAAGCACTACACTCGGGTCCGTGGACCTAACGACTTCTGTAAATACACCCAGTTGCCCGCTCATTGTTCCGTTCACCGAGTGTGCAGACTTTCCAGGACGGTGTGATGTGGCTGGCAACTTTCCGCCGGATGATTTTACCTTCCTCTTGCACGAGTTTTGTTACACATACAAACTGTTTTTTCTTTCGCGTCTGTTTGGAGGGGTCTTCCTGCGTGAATAGAAAGAAGGCCTGGACGCGGAATGTCTAGTCGCCAGCGTATACCCTTGGGAATGTCGCCCCCCGCCCGCTGGGGCCGGGGGAAGTGCGCAGGGAAATAGCCTCGGCCGTTTTTCTCTAGGGAGAGGGGGAGGGATGGATGACTGCGCACTTTTTTTACTGTCTAGGCGCGTTTTTACCTCTACCTTGTTGCTCCCCCGTGGGGCAGGCCTGGGGGAGGGGGAATCGGCTCATGCCTCTGCTTGCTCCCGCTCTCGGGCGGTCGGTCGGTGTGTTTTTGAGGAGCGCTTTGTGTTGCAGCTTTTTCTCGGTGGGTTGCACGTGCACGTGACTATCGCGAGTAAAGAAGAGAGGGCCCCGCGGAATTCGTTTTGATTCATTCCCCAACCGTGACGTAATTCTCGCCCCCTTTTTATAGCTGGTTTATGCGACTCTCTCTTCTTTTGTTGTTCCGCGTGGCAGAGTCATTGGACGGTATCAACTCGAGGTGCTCCCCTTCTTTCTTCCGAGTTTATGAATTTAATTCTGCGGCAAAGGTATCATCTCGGTGTATCTTTAGGCCAGACACCGCTTGCCGGCATTTTGCTTTCGTTCTGCATGAACCCTATTCGCGACTCCAGCAAAACGGACGGCACCTAGCGGGAAAAATCACTGAACTGGCCGGAACGGGTCCTTTTACGAGTTCTGCTTACTCTTGTGGCTTCTGTGATGACATATCGGTGCTTTGCGCGATAGAACAGTTGTCCCGGTGATTCTGTCGTAACTGTAGTATCAGCTTGTTACCCAGGTTGCTCTGCACGCAGCGCATACGTAACCGCGTGAACCAGACATTCCGCGTTTTTTAACGTTCTTCATCGGCACTGTGGAAGGACAGTAGGCAGTCCTTTCATCGCTTCCCCAAAGAAAGTCAAGCCTCTGGAAACTCACTTACCCCAACACATCGCCGCAAGTTCGAAACGTGGAGGATAAAAAGAGGGGCAAACCTTTTTGAGTCCAATGCTTGCTTGCTTGCTGATGCCCCGGCGTTGTGCGTTGAGCTGGCATACATGGCACGGCACGATCGACTGTATTAGACCGCCATATTCCCCATAGTGGCGTCCCTATAAGTCGCAGGAGTCGCGAATAGATGGCCCACGGTTTCAGACGCCCGGGCGGGGCTTGTTGTTGTGTTCACGATTCTTGCTTCCTGATTGGCTGCGTGGTGATAATGAGATGCTGGGGCCACGCCCTATGTTTCTTAGGCTGCCAGTGACTATAATATGAATAATTCATAAAATAAGAGTCATACAATCCCACTCTCAAGAAACAAGAAGTATAATTAGTGGTCACACCTATTCCTATACATGTCCTAAATCTCGCCACAGCGTTTTTTTTATTTTTTTTTTATTTTAAAACTTGAGGTGTTTTTGAACGCTACCCTCAATTTTAAAATTTTGTCTATCCGTTCCGTATATTTTATCGCTAAATGTAGCGGAGAAAGTGGCGTCACGTGGCCACCTTGGGGAAATCGACGGCACGTGACGTCAACTCAGTTTCCTCTCTAAATTTAGCGGGAAAATGCACGTATTTTGGCCAGAACATCAATTCATTTTCCCCGCTAAATTTAGCGCGAAATTGACGTCAGGGGACCTATACGCGAATTCAGTTACCCTCTACATTTAGCAAAAAAATTTACCTCTGGTGTCCTAGACGCCAATCCAGTTTCTCCGCTAAATCTAGCGAGGACAATTCAGTTTGCAACAATTCAGTTTCCCCGCTAAATATAGCGGGAAAATATACGTCACGTGACACCAACTCCCACATCAATTTCCTATAATGCATTCCATGCATTATAGAACTTCGAAGGTAAAGATCGCTGCATCTGTTTTTAAGATGATGGCAGTGCATAATACAAGTCTTACTCTTTTATCCCCCAAAACCTCTCGTGCGTGTTCGTCCTTCCCACACCGATGGCCACCATTTGAGATGTCGTTGTATTCGTATACGCGTCCTTCACCGACCCTGGTGACATCATCGTCGTCATCCATCTCTCGTGCTCTCTTATTTTCCTTCTCGGAAATTTTCCCTAGTCATTGTATTCTCAGTTGCGCAAGATGCGCAGCTATGGGTGTCTCGAGCCGCTGAGATATATGTATCGTTCCCTGTTTTCAGGGTTTTTATTTCTTGAATTCGCGTGTGCCTGTGCGTGTAAGTGTGCGTGTGCGTGCGTGCGCGCGCGCGTGTGTGTGTTTGTTTGTTTGTGTTTTCCCCTCATAGATTTGGTGGTTTTAGGTGCCGGAGAAAATATTGGCGTCTATCGAGGTTTATGTTGAAGAAAACAGGACACGGGCACTAGATTCCCCAGCGTCCAGCAAGGTCGTACAGCGGGTAAACGTGAAGCTGCATGTGAAGATTTCTTTTCAGTTGATCCCTGGAATGTTTCCTCGTGCAGTAAGAGCTCCGATTCGGGGTTTTCCGGTCTTCCCCGATTTTGACGAAACCAGCTCGGGGGGAAGTTATTTTGCGGAGTTCATCATTAAATACCGAAAACACGGAACCCTACTTATATGATACGCTTCCTAAGAGAAACGGGGCTGTTCATTCGATCTGGTTTGCCATTTCCGGAATGCGAAACGCGTTTCGTGTGCTCTCTTTGCCGTGTGTGTGTGTACGTATGCATGCATGCATGCATGCATGCATGTGCGTGCGTGTGTGTTGTGTGTGTGTGTGTGTGTGTGTGTGTGTGTGTGTGTGTGTGTGTGTGTGTGTGAGAGAGAGAGAGAGAGAGAGAGAGAGAGAGAACGAGAAAATGCGTTCTCCACGCTCTCTCTCTCTCTCTCCCTGCAGTTGGAAACGGCACGTCGACTCGAAACTGTCATCGAGTTTGCGTCGCGGTATAACGTCGAGATGGGCTCCCAATATCTAAAAATGCCGACGAGGGGAAATTGAGCGCTCCAGGCTATGGCTCGATTACTTCATTGCAGCGCGCTTTTGAGGGAATGCAATTTCAGAGACAACGCCATTTTAATGGGAGGATACGGTATTTCGAGCATTCTATCTCTCTCAGCGCAAAATGTTAGGTATATATACTGGGTGTTCTTTTC
The DNA here is from genome assembly GCA_037355805.1 of Ixodes ricinus. Lineage (NCBI taxonomy): Eukaryota > Metazoa > Arthropoda > Arachnida > Ixodida > Ixodidae > Ixodes > Ixodes ricinus. The sequence continues at coordinate 21,747 of JAZHYW010021480.1, forward strand.
TTTTTTTTTTTAGCCTTAACATAAAGAAGGCTGTGAAAGTCGCATTAATGCGGTCAGTGCAGGTAAGTTGGACGTCTAGAGGGATATAATATAGGGGATTAATCGTCGCGATAAGTAGAATAATTAACTAAATGTGTTCGTTAAGTTTTTATTTATGGTTAGATGGGTCATGTTGCAGTTTCAGTATTGACGCCATCCACTATTCGAGGCTAAACCAATTTAACCAGTTTTCGAAGTGCCAACGTGCGCTGACGAGATACTCCGTGATGAAGTTTTGTGTCTCTTTTTATTTTCTCGTCTGCGTCCAAAATTTATTGATCTTTTTTAGAAATTATGCGTAGAGGAGTGACGTAGTCGTTTCTTCGTCTCGGCGACTTTCAGTCGGCACCTCCAACAAGAACGCGCGTGCTGCCGTGATAGTGACGACGCGACTGAAAATACTACGTCACCCTTCTAAGCGTCACCGGTGTCACTGTGGGCGCAACCACCGGCGCGCTGTGTGTGTCCAGTTTAGAAATCATTTGACGAAAATTACAGGAAGATTCATTGGTGGACTCTCAAGGAACCCGTTAGCCTGACCCTTGGGGGAACGCCACATATGTCCCCTTTGGGAAACGTTAACGCTGACCCCTTCACGTTTTTCTTTGGGCTTTCTCTTTTGCTTCCTCTATTTTTTGCTGCCTCTTTGTGGCCTAGTTATGGGGTCGGTGGTAGCGCTTCCCAAAGGGGGACGTGCGTGGAGTTTTTCAAGAGTCATGCTAACGGATTCCTTTAAATCCGCCAATGGATCTTCCTCTAATTATTTTCACCCCTTTTCTGTACTCTGCCTGTCAGAGTACGTCGACGCCCTTCGATACGGGCATCCATATCCCTCGTGGAAAGAACCACATCCACACCACTCGTGGAAGGAACCGCATTCATATACTCGGAGACGGAACCACATCTATCGTTTTCACTACACACACAAATCGCAGCCCACGCACCGCCACTACGGAAACACAGCGAGGGAACAAGCGACGACGGCAGAGCGGCAACTCAACCCCCCCCCCCGTTCTATCGCGCCGCGGCGGAACACCTCCCAGATAACAAAGCCGTGGCACTTCATTTGATGTCATCAGCGAAGGCGAACGCTGGTCACAGATTGGACACGACGATTGCGTCAATGTTCGGCTCAAACTTGACTCGAAGCAGCAGCAGCACTCGTTCCCAATCTGTGTCCAGCGTTGGCTTTCTCTGTTCACGCCATCTCATTCAGCACTACGGCTTTGTAATCTAGGGGGTTTTGCGCGGCGCCTCCTCCTTTCTGGTTCCGTACCAGCTGTGCGCGTGACTTTGACGAAAACGAAAGGGCTCGTTTTGACGAAAACCCGGTGGTGTCTGTCAGTTTGTCAGCGACCTGGAGAGAGGGAGAATTTGAAGCGTGCTTACGTCAGCGCTTCGGGCAGGTGGGAGCATTGCACGCGTCACCCTCTCGCCCTCCTTCTTCCTCTCTCCCCGGCAATGACTAACGAAAGATACCGCTGATATTTCGTCAAAACGAGCGTCGATCTAATGCTAACGCAGAACGTTGCTCCAAAAGTTTCTTTGGCTTTTTCAATACGGAAAATATACGGCGTGCAAGTTCGTCGTCTGCTCTTTGCGCTCGTCGTGCTTTTGTTTACGCGCAAATTGCGCCCACGTGATTTTATTTGTACCCCCGACGTCATGAACCAACGACGCTTGGCCACCACCACCTGGTACAATGAAGGCCCGTGAACTCCAGTCCATGGAACGTCATCACACTAAGATGACGCGAACTCAATAATTGGACCCGAGCCCGATGCCGAGTGTCCTTCCACGCGTTGATTGGACACGAGGCAGACCCGAGCACTGACGCAGCACTCGTATATCCAATCTCTGTCTTCGCTCTCGATTTCACTCTGATGACGTCAACATTCTAGTTCGCATGGCTTTGATTCTTCCAGGTGGTGGTGTCTCGGCTGCCTCGTCTTCTCGCGGTCCCTGTACGCTCTTTTTTGTTGCCCTTCGATCGGCGTATACTCTTCTTTACTCGCGTTCCGATGCGCCGAAGAAGCATACTGGAGCACTTGGCCGCCTCGTTGGCGCCAAGGGGAAGCGCCGGCCTACGGATCTCCCCAGTTGGCGGCGGGCAGTGCAAAGAGTGCGTCGTCACGGCGCTCGTCGTCTCTGTTTTGCGTTTCTTAGATTCCCGGCGAAACCAAGCACGCACGTAAAAGCGCAGGATCACGGCGCATTCAGATTGTGCAAGATTGGTTCAGTCGGTTATACGGCGAACACGCAAATGTGCGCCGAGACGCCGCACTTTTTGCGCCGCATGATCGACTTCTTCGCAGGATCCAGGCATCGGCTGCGGTGTCACATATACGTGAAGTGAAACGGGGGGGAGGGAGGAGAGGAGGGAGAGAGAGAGAGAGGGGGGGACGTCAGAACGCCGAGCTCTGGTTGGAACGATTAGGGGTAGACGTAAAGCTACAACTGCCTTTGTCTTCAATGCACTCGTCGAATTCGTTCGAATGCCAGATCGAAACGCCGGACGGACGCCGGCGTTCTAACGCGTTCGACGAGAGCGGTGAAGAAGACAAAGGCAGCTAGCTTTACGTCTACCCACTCCTCCTACTCCTTCAGTTTCTCGGCGCATGCGTAGAATGACGCGCGATTTTATTTGATCTTCGTATCGAACGTGACTCTGTACTTTGAAGTTTCGCGATTCGCATTTCTCGTTCGTGGTCTGTTCGTTGTGCGATTTAAGTAGCCCCGTTGAATACGCTTCTTGCCGAGCACGGGTGCACCGCGGAGAAGCTACGGCCGCGAAAAAGCGGCGGCGTTGTGCCCGAAAGGTGGTCAGACCAATACGTCACCAAGCACGCGCCTCAAAAATAAAACACAGAAAAGCACGTCAATGGGATGCTTCGCCTTAAATTAGGGTGAGGACGATAAATCAATTAAAAATGTAATGCCTCGATCGCTACCGCCTGGGAAAGCAAAAACAACTTAAAACCAATTAAAAAAAAAACAAAAAAACAAGGTAACAGGTTTATCAATTGTTATTAAAAAAAATTAAAAACCAATTTGAGGGGAACAAGAAATCTAAATCGTTAAAGCGATACCATAGCTTAGGGAGCGGGCTGCGGTGGCGTTCAAGGTCAAAGCGTATGCGCCTCAGAAATAATACAAAAAAAAAAAAACACATCAACGCAGATGCTTTGTCACCGAAGCCGTCGTGCACCCGGTGGGGTTCGCCGCGCCTGCGCAGTGGGAGAGCGTGATGTCACCGCCGGAAGACACCACTGCTTGTAGAAGTGCGCTGCGTGTAAAAATAAATTTGTTCAAACGGTTATAATAAAATAAAACGCATTCTCAAGCTTTCTGACAGAGGTTTGTTTAGTGGCTACTGTGATGACCTCTACAAGACTGTAGTGAGACGGGCTATGGAATATTTTCAGGTGTATGTGGTAATAAGGGAAATCTTGCTAGTTTAAGGGAAATTTTGGGCACCGTATATATCTGGAATTGTATCGGTCAATTATGATTTTATTTCGAGGTAACATCGAATTTTGGCGGCTTTCTCTACATTTAGGCTATTCTCTCCAGCCGTTTAGCGGTTTGTCGTGCGACCATCTGGAAAATATTGAGGAGCGCTCGAACAACTTTTTTGGGCAAAATCAATTTTCATTTCTTTTCATCGCCCACGTGACAGCTATGGAGGAAGGGATCAGCCAAGTGGAAGCTTCTGATAGTGTCTCTGTGCCTTCTCGAAAAAGAAAACCTGGCCACATGAAGAAATATTGCGATGTCCGGAAATACAGACTTACCGTGACTAATAATATTTCGTGAAGTGCCTTGCACGAAATGGGGGTTACTGTGTGTTGTGTTCTCTGTGTTGGAGTTCGAGAACTCTCGCTTGTGTTACACCTTTTGTTTTGGCCTGACTATTATAAAAAGCGCTATTGAAGTTATTAAGCAGTACCGTGTTCTCATGGCGTGCATAACGTCTAAGGTGGAGATAAGGTTTCATTCGTCAGTTTGAATCTCCCGGTAACAGTTCCCCTCGCCAGATTGGCCTTGGTCACGGTTTTGGCACGATGAGCTCATTTTTGCGAAACGTACGCGAGGCGTGAAGGCTACGTGATAGATTTATCATCGTAAAAATGAAACAAAATAATTAAAAAAAAAAACACGAATATTTAGTAATATGTAGTTTTTCGGGCAAGCGAGATAAATTTTGGCAGAAATAGGAAAATTTCAGGTGTTCGCCAGAGAAATTCTGAGTTTCCGTGTTGGCAGCCCTGCGCCGAGTACACCTTGCGATACCGTGTATGTCTTTTTGCCACAGCGCAGCATCCTGTTATGGGGTAAAACACTTCTCCGTGGTGGAGTGGTGCGTGACCGCACATCGAGTACTGAAAAAGTGTATGTCTTGATAAGATAGCATATATTTAATCTAAAATGCACCTACATATATCTTCATTATTTACATAAGGGGGGGGGATTATAGTAATGCTCCGCGAGGAGCTGGACTGCGGTTCTTGAGGTGAAAACGAGTAGAGTGTAGCAGGAATTAGAGAACGCACAAAGATGACGGCCGCACGTTTGGAGCTGTTTGACTGACTCCATTCGACCACCGCGTATCGCCACTGATAAGCCGAAAAGGGAAAGTTTATCGTGGTGGAAACTTTGTAGCGCATCACGCTCTCTTCTCTGCCAGCGGGCGGCAGGGCAGCAGTCGGCGTCGAGACTCGAGCGAACGATTCGCTGTTTCGAAGGGGAAAAAAAAAGAAGAAAAGTAAACCGTTCTTTCGCTTGGGAACCCGGGATCATACGGCGTGCACGGGATGGTGGGCGATGAGCGGCGCCAATCGTTTTCCCAATTAGGCCTAATGCGCTTCTGAGCCTTCCCCAATCGGACGGCTCGTTTCTCCTTGGCGGCTTGTTAGCAGACGACTGCTGCACACCCGTCGTCGTCTGCGTCGTCTGCTTCTCGTCGGCGGCACCGCGTGCTTGCCTTGGCCGCCACCTTTGGTCACTGTTCCGCTCTTTGACCGCCTCGGGGACCAAGGGCAAACACGCTGACGCTTGCGTTTTGTCCTCCGTGAGCGATGGCCGCTACGAGCTCTTTTTGTTGTTTGTTGTTGTTTCCTTGTCTCTGTCGTGTGTCGTTCGAAGGAGGAGGGAGCTGTCCGGGAGAAAGTCTAGAGAAGGCCGAAGTTGTCGGTTGTTTGGCTTGACAGGTTCCGGAAAGTGCTGACAAGAACACGGAGTAGGAGGGGGAGCAGTCAAGGGCGTGTATTCGGATACTGCAGCGCCGAAAGTCCGGCCAATCGGGCTGGCCTCGACTGTCCTGAAGTTCGTTTGCTTCGGCCTCGGCTTCCCTGCATGAGCGATACGCGCCGTGTGTGGAGCGATTCGTTCTGGTCACTGCGATCTTGAAGTATTTTTTTCTTTCCCGTCGAAGTGAGCTCTGACGTTTGCTAATACCACGTCAACAATATGTTATATGCAATCTAAAAAAAAAAAAGAAATCTTGGTTGGAAAATATATGTTGCCCGTTTTGGTTATGTTTAGTAAGTCGTTCAATATGGATCTTTTCACAGGCTCCTTCTGAGAAACCTTTTTATACTCCGTTTCACTTTTAAGTGTGAGCCTGTCAGAAGCTGAGAGCGAGCTCCGGGCTTGCAGCGTCCCTGCCAAGCACGCGCTCTGGTGCAGTGCAAGCACTGTTCAGGGCTTTTCTTCCTCATGTGTCGGTGTGCGCAATTTGCGTGGTGATAAATGAACGCAAGCTGTCAACGTCACCCGAGGTTTGCTCATTTAAAAAAAAAAAAGAAAAAGAAAAGTAAGTTTATTTTTGGTTGCTGCGGCAACTCCATCGCGTTCCGTTCTGTAAACAAAATCCTTCCAAAAAAAGAAAAAAAAAAGCGGGTGACGTTGTGGGATCTTTTGTTCAATCCCTTTTTTGCTCGCGCACACTGATACAGTGTTGCCGATTTTTGGGTGGGTTTCGACCGCTCGATGTCTGTTCGGCTAAAGGTCGCGCCTGGACAAGAAAGAGGGTGGAAAAGAGTGACATCGGGGAGTCGAACTGGGTATTTGTTATTACGTTCAAATCAATCAAATCAAATTTATTTTATTTTACACTGCCAAACGGCACACGACAGCAGGGGCCAGCTTCCATGCAGTTCGTAGCAGCATTAAAAAAAAAGTATATATCAAAAATATAGAAGCGATAAAAGGCCACACAGCGCAGCCAACCTATATAAACAAACAAATAAAAAAAGCATAATAAAGTTTGATTTTAATGTCGCAAATATTCCTCCTTTGCTTCGGTTATACACATACCTTCCTTTCTCGAAGCGCAGCAACATTTCCTTCTTCTTGATTTCATGGAATCACACGCGGTCGATCGTCGTTTAGACTAGACGCGCATATTAATGATAACAAGGTCGCTTTACGTTTCGAGCTCGTGAATGTCGGATAATCCAGTCGTCAGGGTGTTCGCGCTGTTTCGCTCGCTTAGTAATCGTCAAGAGACAAAAATAATTGTATGCTTCAACAATGGCAGTTTTTTGCATTATACATTACACTGTACAATCACAAGCATAATAGAGGGTTATAGAATAGGGGGCCGTTGCCTTTGGGACGTTGCACTACGTATGCGCCGAAGTTCTGCGCATCCTCTATGCGACGCCCCAAGCCGCTTGGCGGACCCAAAAGCTTTGGGGCCCCCTATTGTAGAGCTCTCTGTTGCTTTGAACGATGCCTTCACTTCACACGCGCTCATGTAATGCAGGCCTGCCCAAAATGTTGCGCTCGCTCTTTTAGCCTTTACTTCGCTCGCACTTAAGACGAAGCGGAACGTACCACTTGTTCACAAAAGCGTTTCTGTTTTTAAGCGTAAGCAAGGTGGTTTACTAGCCAAAAGATTTGACCTAGCTGTCCGCCTGCGGTCGTTCTTTGCGGTTTGTTCACTTGGCGGGACGATCACCCCTATGAAGAGCGCACCCCGCTTCAAAGAAAACGTGGTTCACTTAAATGCCCTTACTTAGATCTACGCACCCTGCGTTTTATAAATACAGTATATTGCTCGCCAACACAGGTTCTTTCTGTCTTTTTACGTATGTTTTGCCTTTTCTGGGCATTCCGGGTGTTACGGTGTCATGAAAGGCGTTGGTTTTTGTCAACCCCTTGTTTTCAAAAGGTACGCCTAGTGTCACACGCGAATTTAAAATTTACGATTTGCTGTGCGCTCTCTTAGTCGCCTGCGCTGAGTTGAATTCGTGATGACGTCACGGTTGAACTCACGGTCCTCCCAGTTTGGTGCCCGTCAAAGGCTTCGGAAACGGTTTCGGGGCGTACTACTGTACTCCGTTTTCCCCCACGACGGACCGCAGTGAACGCTACGAGGTATTGAAGCGAACCGAATGCCGTGCGGAGTGTCACGTGACCTTCGAGAGTGGCACAGCGACGCTCGAGACGAGTTGCCATGGGATACATTTACAACGCTGCATTGGCCGGGACGTGGTTTGTATAGCGTCTCCTGCGGTACATCGTCAGCTGAAACAAAGTGTAGTTTTCGCGGGCCTTTTCTTTTTACGAGTACGATTTTTGAACATCCTGAGACCTAAAAGGAATTAAGTAGCGCATTAAACCTTCTCCCCCTCATCAAAATATATATATTTTTTTTAGAAAATACGGTTGGCAGGGCAGTTGTGTCGCTGCGTCGAACTTGTTCCCTCCGTTTAGGAACGTGGCCCGGCTAAGCAAGCGTGTCTCGATCCCCCCAGGTGTCGGTTGAGGATCGCACTTGGACGACGATGCGGCCATTAAGCGCCGCCGGTAATTGTTCCTTCCCACCGGTCTCTTCTTCGATGACTTCCTCGCCCCTCCTCGACTCCCATTCGTGCCTCCGTCGCCGTCGTCTTTGCTCCTCACTCCGTTCACCCCTCCAAGCTGACGGTGCGGTGGAAGCTACGCTCCCGCCGGACCAATGAATTGCCTCCCTGTCGTCACCTGACCCCCGCTCTCTGCGCGTGGCCAAGAGCGTGATCACGTGGCGGAAGACGGGGACTGGTCCAAGAAGCACGTCGCTTCCTCCGCGCTGCCAGCTCTAGGAGTGAGCCGGAGTATAGTTTGTTTCGAGTCCGGCTCTTCCCGGTGAGGCCGTTTTCACGGGCTCGCACCTAATTGGAATGGATGACCGATGGGGCTTTTCCCGGCGCCCGAGTGCCGAATCTGTCCCCGGTCCTGGGCGTCATTAGGAACGGCCGAGGGAAGAAGCGTCTTGGTCGACGACGGCCCACCAGGCGTTCATTCAATATTTAGGAGGTGCCGAGTTGGGGAGGACGCCCTATGGAACGGGGGATTCTTCTTGGTGCCGTCTTCACGTACACAATATATTAAGGAGGAGAGTCTGTTGTGCATCTGATCGGTCCACCACTTCGCGCCTTATACTACGATAGCAGTTCTTTTGTTGTTATTTTTTGTACCTTCGGCGGGCGGAGTTACCTGCGTGCTTGCCGGCGGTATACGGTAAATTAATTTATGGGTGCCCTCGCCGGGTCGTCCGTAGATAGACCCTTCCACTAATCGCCTTCTGCGTGCTGCCATCTTTGTCTACTGGACTGTGGAAAAGCGTTCTGAGCGTGTGTAGAGGAACTCGCTTCTGCGCGGAGTATCGGACGTCGTGCTCGCGGCCCCGTGACTCGGTATTTACCGCCTCGGTGGTTATCGGTGGAAAACTCCACAAGCTCAGGTGGTGGGTGAGTTCTGAGCACCTCATTATCACTCCGCTGAGGCGTCTCCGCCATCAGCCTATAACGAATCGGGAAGCTTATTCTTGCGTCGTGATTCGGAGTTGTTATTGGTGGACGCTGCAGTCTCATTGGCTGCTGAAGGATAACAAGCTGCTCGAAACTCACCACGCCCTGGCTTTAATTCTGAAACTGTCGGCGTAGTACACCGGTGCTCGGCATGCTTGGTGCTTTCGCTATTTTGTTTATTTTTATCGTTTGCCTGTCACACTGCTTTCGTGATGCCTCGGGGCTGCCGCCACGCGTGAGTGTTTTTGGTTTGGTGCTTGGACCCAGAGTGTCCGGGTACCGAACCACGCACGTAATATCTGTTGGGAATATCCGCGATCCACTGGTTCCACGACGTTAGAGAACGTAAACCGCGCCCACTTTAAAGGCCGACGTACACTTCGCGCTTTCCACTTTTGCCCGCCTCCTCCTCTTCTGTGTTTCTCCCTTCACTTGACTTGGCTCCCTCACACAGCTTAGGACAAGGGAGCGCCAAGAGGATTATCTTCCCTGCAGAAAGCCGATGTTGTATGCGTGGGGCTTTATGCGTTGAAATATATCGTGCGTGCTCTCGGGAAAAAGTAATGCGTCATCTTCATGCTGCGTCGGACGACATGTAGGTACGTTTCGTAACTTACGTCCCAGATTTGTTCTCATAAATCTAAAGCAGTCGGTCCGGCTGTACGTGATGCGATGATTCCGCACCTGCCTGTATACCGTTTTCGGGGAATGGAGAAGAAAGGCTACGTTCCAGTACGCAGTGCGTAGCGCACGGAGTCTTTTAGCACTAGCGGGCCGCGACGTGCGCATCGTCATTAGTCAGACTGATTCCGGGTTGTACGTCATGTACGCTTTATCGGACCAGCGAGCCCACAATTGGAGTAAAAGCCCCGGCTAGTAGCTCCAGTAAGAACCACCTCTATTAGCCTGTTTGTTTGGTCGGTGTTCCTTTTTATTACAATGTTGTATACTGCATACCCGTTTGTTTGTGTCTTGATCCGGGTTGTCCGCGTACGTAGGACACTGAATGAAGACAACTTTTGATGTTTAGCCTAAAAGCTTCCTTGATATCTGTCTTTATGCTTGTGTGTGTTTGTGTGTGTGTGTGTGTGTAGGGGGTAGTGTCTGTGGTAGTGTCTATTTTAAGCCATCGAGCTTGATCACGGTAAACGGAGCGTGTTGTGTTTGGTCATCAGTGGATGTTGCCGGGGACATGCTACTTCGTCGCGGACGACTGGTTGCTTAATGGACCTCGCTGCCACTCGTGCGCGGCGGTGGCGTCGTCGGACACCCCGTGTGTCCATACACTGCCCGCTCGTAGAGGTACGGCCTTCGGGACTGATGCCCCAAGCAGTTCACACACGGCTGTAGCGAAGCCATTTGGCCGAGGTGGCAGGTGGCGCCGTGACGCGGCGACGAAGCGCGACAGCGCTTGACGCCGCCTAATGTCGTCTGTTCGTTGTTTCCTTTTTTCTTTTGTCTTTATAGTTTTTGCCATTAATTCACCATTTATTTGTTTTGTCATCGACATGTCTACTGTCTGTTCGTTTCGCCCCGTTTTAGATAGGTTAGTTATCGTTGAAATAAATAAGCATCGAGCTGCACGGCGGGTGCGTGTTCTCTTCAGGTGGGCCATGAAAGTTGGGGTCAACTTTCACGCGCTTTACACAAGCATACTAACATGTAACGTTGGTCAGCGAGGTTCTTCGGGACTTCGCTCTAACACCCTGTGCACGATGCCATCTTTGTATGCTCTCTGTGAATAGCTTTCTCAGCGTGCAGAATCGCTCTCTTCTACTAATTGTCTACACGACGCATGCGTCCACAACCCAATCACTCGTGTTTTTTTTTTATTTGTGCGTGTGTGTGTGTGTGTGTGGGGGGGGGTGATAAGTGCTGAAAATTGGTCTATTTCTTTTCATCTCTTTGTAAAACAGTTTGCTGGCGTATCGTGCCCCATGGCAATAGACGCGATTCGACAGGGTAACATTTGGGAGGGAGCTTGTTTTTGTTGACCGCACGGACAGCAATCTTCGTGTTGTAACAAAAGCCGGAGGAGACCAAGCGCCGTCCTCTGGATTGTCGGTCGCAGCTCGTGGCTGTGATGGGCATATAGACCTCTTTCGAGTACTCTCGTCCCCAGCCACTTAATAGACTAAAACCGGGATGGGCGACGAAAAATGAATAAGACGTTTCAGTCTGTAAATAGTAAAAACAATAGAGTGGAGGCAAAGCGAGAATGTGTGACGGTGGCGCTTATATCCTAAATGTCTTCTATTGGCGTGGCGCCCTGTAAAGCAATGTTTTCGCTCGTACGGGGAGTGGCGACAATTCAAGATGGTGGCGCCCTCTGTGAAAAAGGTCTATAACCGGCACGAGATGACGTGGCCGCTTTTCCGGGCTGCGAGTTGACTATGTGGACCCTGCTCGGATTTCTGAGTTCTCCTTTTTGTTCGACACTGCTGGCGCACGCAGAGGGAAAACTAATACGCTTTCCGTACTTTGAGAACGTCAGGAAATATTTCAGAATGGAGAAACTCAGGAAACTGCTTCGTGATCCTTAGGTGGACACCGTCTCAACCGTTTTGTTCTAGATAGTGTGGGCACAAAGGACAGTTCATGCTTGGAAAATGAGATAACTCAACTGTGCAACTGACGCGTTCATACACTGCTTTTTTTGCCACGTGTGGTTTGAGGTTAAAATCGGCTACCCTGTAATGCTGTTTAAACCAGGGGTCTCAGACCCGCGCCCGCGACTCACTGGGACACGGCCCGCCGGCAACCGGCCATGAGTCCCGGTTTCCATGCCTCGAGCGCTAGAAATGGCATGCGCCTTAGTGATCTCATCTCGTCCATTCATTTTTTCTCGAAAAGTAGCTCTGCTCTTTTAACTTGTTCACATATTTTATACTTATCTGCGTTCATTTGCCCTTTATATTGCTTTATTTCTTGCTTTCTAGCCTTTTGTAATGTACAAACAATTCCGCTACTTTAGGCCGGGTAAGCGCGAGCTATTCCTTGAAGGGTGCATCTCGGCTGCGTTAATCTCTCGATCGGCAGGTGCAACTGCCAAAGGTAAATTACCTACTAGCTCGGGATTCTCGCCTTCAAAAAATATCAACATTAAAAGACAAGTATATTGTTCGAGTGTTGTAATAAAAATTGCCAGGAGAGCAAGAACTGCCAAATTAACTGATTGTTTTTAGGGGCATGTTGAGCTTGGTTAATTCCGGAGTGAATCTCGGCAACTGGTGCGACAGTGTAGTTGTTTCCTCTTGTTCTATCAAAAATGCCGGCACGTTGGCGGCGCGGTGTCATTTTAATTCTTGTTATCATATCTTGTTATCAGATCTCTTTCCGGGGAAACGCATGCGGTGAGCGCCAGCATGTGCTTCGCATTCTTATCAGAGTGGCGTATCATCAATTATCTAATTCGGATGCTTGTTTTGTGCTTGTTCTTAATTGAAACAAATACTGTGCTGTATGTTGTATGCGTGATATGCACTTTTCGCTAAATAGCTGGAGAGCTTTTTTCCGCGAGGACGACGACACGAAAAATTCCAGAAATCCTACCTCTGAGTCATATGGAGCTTTGCTGTGAAAGCATAGAGCACGAGGTCAGTTCCCACACTCAAAAAATGAGTTTGAGACCACTGGTTTAAACGGTTTCACATAACCTGCTTTTTTTTTTGTTCGTTGTTAAACGATAGTGGTTAACGTATATTTTTCGTAGTGCATGTTTTTTATATTAAAGCTTTTTTAGGGCTTGTAATATATTTGTGTGCATATTTTGTATATATTTTGGGAACATTTGTAATATGTGTACTCATTCTCACTTCCTGCAATAATGCCATCCGGGAGCTACTGGTCAATAAAATAAATAAATAGATCAATAAATAAATAAGCCCGTGGTTCGAGGCACTGGTTTCCTTGCCGTGTTAACAAACCGTTTTGCAGAGTAACATTCGTTTGCCTTTGATAACTGGGCGCACAACTTATGAGATGGCCGTGAGATGGCGTTGGATCAATCGCGAGGCAAACTGTAAAAGAACATAGCGGAATGGGATTCTTTCTGAAGGTGCGTGCGGTCCCTGCAAGACCAGTATACTATATCCATTAGTATCATAATCTCGTTAACACACCTTAAGATTTAATACACAAAAATGAGAAATACTTACAAAATAAAGTTTATTAGAAAACCGGCAGTTGGTTTCCTTTCGGGTTACTTTAGTCGGGGTTTATGGCAGCTGTTTAATTTTTACTAACAATAACACACTTAGGGTTCTTTAATAATTATTTGAGATTTCAGGTGATGTATGGCTTACGAGTCATGACGTAAATTCGAGCGAAAGATTAGGCAATCTATATCTTCAACATTCAAATTATGGGCGCCAAGTTGAGAATATTAGAAATACCTTCGATTAAACAACAGCAAAAAACAAACAAACAATATTTTGAGTACGAAAATACGCTATTTAAAGAGAAGCCGCGTAAACATCTATTTCACTTTAGACAAAGTAGCGTAGTCTAAAGATTTCTCTAAAAACGCAAATACCAAACGGGTATTTTTTTTATATTGACGAAATTTATAGAAACAATACATCACAATCATTTTATTTTTTATATAGATTGCGTTTGGTGGTTGTTTTTTTCTTCTTTCTTCTAGTGTGTGTTTTTTGACGGGGGCCTTATTTAACCCCACCCCTAGCCTCCCCCACCAAATGATAAGCAAAGCCCGTGCTCTGGAATTTCGATATCATCTGAGCGAGATGAAGCGCAGTCACAGGTTGGACACGAGTGTTAAGTGTGTCAGCGTTCGCCTGGGTGGCTGGGCCTCGTGATCGGTCAGTGCGAGAAGACGCTCGACGTCGAGATTGTTAATGATATACTCTGTTTCACCTTGTGTTGTACCGCAGGAAAGGCTACGAGCGCGAGCTCCTGCTCTAGGGCACATGTCGGCGGCACAAGCTCTCGTGCACCAAGACAGCTGCCAACGCTATGAGCTCGCGCTTCTAGCCTTCGCTGCGGTACAACACAAGGTGAAACGGAGTATAGCTGGAGTTGGCGTCATCCTATATTCTCAGCGCGAGCTCGCTGGCTTCCGCAGTGCTTTGGTTGCGCGTGCCAGTGCGTTCACGCTTGTGTTAGCAAGACCAGAAAGCTCGCGCTGAAGGCGGAGCTTCTAGTCGCAGTTCAAACGAAAGCTGAAGCACTTCTTTAACAAAAAAAAAAAAAAATGGGAAAGAGGTTGATTCTAGCGTAGTTTTGTCCCGTGAATCTGAATATCACGTTTGTTTTCCCCGAAGAAGAAACTAAACGCGGAGAAAACGAAAAAGCTCGGACCAGTCGTGACGTCAAAAGAGGATCTTTCGGCCGCCAAGCGCGTGTCGCTCGAGTGCCGCGCGTGCAATTGCAAGCTTGCCAGGTATTAGCGACGATATGTTTTGGTGGCCCCTCCCTATGGTTTCCTCTCGTGACGTCATTACTTTGCGAAAATCAAGTTCGATGGTGTTTGTAATGAGCATGGTGGAAGCTTGAAATCATTGCGCTCTCAAAGAAACACTGCCAATACCGTCAAAATTGAAGTTCTTACATTACTCTTATTTCCGTCAATGAGAAGTCCTTTGCTGACGTCATAGTCAGTAATCGGCCGATCGTGGAAGGCCGACCACAGCGACGCTTTCGATCGCGCACGTCGCCAGTAGACGCTTTCAGGCAGCTGTGCATGGGCGCCGCCATAACGGACCTCCAGTTTTTGTTCCCTCTTATACCGTTTGCTTCACTCACGGTGGCTTCACTTCATCATTACCTTAGCAGGGCAGGCCGTTGCAATTTTAGATTCTACTGTGTCCTTCTCCCCGGCAATGGCCTTTGTGGAGACTCGTCAACGCCCGATTCAGTGGCTCGCTATAGTGGTAAGTCAAAAGAAGGTCGGCAATGGCAGCTCAATCTGGTGCGTGTTTAAAGCTTGACATCTTTTTCTGTCCCTTTTAAAAATAGCGAGAGTGCGCGTGCACAACTTTGCTGAAGGTGCGCGAGAGCAGAGATTCTGATAACTCATTTTGTGACGTCACGTTCTGGGAAGGGGTAATTTTCGAAATGATTTCTGCAGCCTCCATCCCCCAAATTAAAAAAAAAATCGAAATTAAAAATCCTGAAGATAAAAAAAACATAAAAAAACGACTTATATGTTGTTTTTTTTAAATGCCAAACAACTTCAGCTTCCCTTCATGGAATATAGTGTGATGATGTTCCAAGGAGGTAAAGGGGCTATTCAGCTATGATTTTGTAGGTGGTCTTGCGTTATCTCACTAAGTCTCATCAAGTTAAATGACTATACTATGTATATTTGTTTCTAGGCTTTATAATAGGCGCATTGCTTGTGACATATTTCCAGACAGCTTATTGCGAAACAAATATGCCAAATTACCCAATTACAAGTTCCAAGTATAAACTTTGAATTTAAACATGTGAATAAAAAAAAGGAATAACATTGTGACCACGAAAGAGCCGCGTGAAAATTTCATTGCGGTTAATGTATCTGGGTAAGGAGAGAACATGATATCAAGGTCCTGATCAGTAACTATTGGCAATGCCTTCTGATCTGCCACTACGATAGAGACCAAATATCTGAAGAACCAAAAATGGGATATGATTTTTGGGTGTTTGTTTAGAGAATATGAAATTGCCCAAAACAAACGCTTCAAAAGTTGTTTTAAGAACTTCGTAGCCTTATGCTTACACTACCCTTCACACTGTGGCAATAGCGCGAACAGAAAAACAAAAACTAAAACAAATGGGTTCACCGTCTGCAGTAACAATCTTGTGGGTTTCTTCTCTTATTGATCTATATCATCGCACCTGCGCTCGTTCGTCGAGATTAGAAGCTAACCAACCCTGACCTTTTTAAGCATCGCTCTCATCCCAGATGCGTTGGCGGAGCGTCTTTGGAGGCATTGGGCGTCAAATGAGCCGTAACACGACTACTGCTGAGGGACGACCCCGATGTTGATGACGTCTGCTTCCCGGAGACGGTTATCGCAACGTTGGCTCCCGACAGCCCCGCTCGTTCAATACACGGTCGTAGCTATTGATCGCGGGGGCCCGTCAGCCCGCCAGCTCCTCGACGTGATCTACGACTGCCTCGGGGAGCAGTGTCGCCACCGTCGTCTGTTTCATGTAGTGTGCCTAGGTTTCAGAGCGTTTCCAACTGCTCGATCCTGGGTCACGTGCTTTGTGGGCCGCGTTTTGCAATGCGAGCTGCGAGCGGGTGACGAAAGCGTTGATGCCTGGAGCGCGTCTTCGACAGGTGTGGTTAGCGTCCCATGCTGCCCCTACATCAAAAGTGGTCCAGAAGTGGCAACAAATGACGTCACAGAGCCGAGTGTCATGCTCTCGCATGTCGCGATCCTGGCGGTTGGTGGTAGAAATGCTGGCGAAACGCGCGAGCGAACGCCAGTGTCGCCGTCGTCAAGGCGTCCCAACTTCTGTCTGTGGGATCTTCCGTGGGCTGTCACACTGTGGAGAGCGACCTGCAGCAGAACGGCGTCGTTCGTCCAGATACACCACCGCTGCTGGGACGCCGCCAGGATCGCGACCGGCGACAGCATGACGCTTGTGTGACGTCACCGGGCGGAAATCGACGGTCCACTTTTTTGGGACGCGGTGAACACACCAGTCGGAAACGCGTTCCAGGCACCATACTCTGCACTGTCTGGAAGCGTCTCCGCCTGGATGGATGGAAGTTAACGGCTGTACCCTTACCCTTTATAACAGGTGGTAGCCTGCGCCACCGTCGAAATAGTCACTGCCTTTTTTTGTAACTTTATTCAGGCTGTGTGTAAAATACCGCCAAGAAATTCGGGCAAAAAAAATATATATATATATATATATATACACGCACCCTTTTTTTTTTCCCGGCGAGTCTGGTTTAATATTTTTGGTGTTAACCCAACGTTGGATCCCCTGGCAGTGGGAAACAGGGTTAAGACTTTGGGCTGGAGCCACGCGGGGGAGTCCCGATTTGTCTCTGTTCCAGCTGTTGCCTCCGCCCGCTTTCAACCTCGCTACGCGACAACGACGCAACGCGTGCGCACTTGCGACCAATCTGCGCAATCTCCCCAGTTCGCCATGAAATGGCCGACGCTCTTTATGATTTGAGCTGCTCCCGCTCTCAAGTCTAGGCTCTCTGGTTTCGCGCGCCGTGTTTCTGCAACCTTCTCATGGACATCTATCGAATTTCCTCGGCGTTCGCCTTGACGCGGTTAAGTGAGTGTATACGTGTTCGCCATCCTGTCGACTCGCGGAATTTAGCATCAGTTCGTCTGTCGTCTGTACATTAGGAAAGAAAGCCTCATTGTCATCTTAGACGCCTTCGTATTTTTGATGCGTTCGTTTTATTCTTGTCTTTCTGTCGGAGCTTCTTTCAAATTACAGGACGTCTCCGCCTTCGACGGGATACCGCGGCATCTGTTTGTTTTGACTCGGGGAAACGTGAAGTCGGTTGGGGCTGCGGGGATCTCTCGGGGTTAATGCTAAGCGCGCGCCGTGTCGTAGGTGAATGTGAAAACAATGACAATTTAGACGGTAAAGAAATAAATACTCGTTTGTTCTCGAAAGTAACGAGCGTCAGCTGGGGTAGCAGACGGCGTATATACCTTCCCCGCGCCTCATCCTCGTCGTCTGCTGTGATGTTAGGGTGCGTCGTCTGCAATTTTGTTTCGGGTGCGCGTTTCCCTTTCTGCCGCATGTTACCTGCGTGTGCAAATAAAAAGAAAAAAAGATTTTTTTTGTTTAATTGCTAAAAGAAACAAAGTTTCTAATATCGTATATTTTTTTCCTGCCCCTGCACAAATGGCGTTTTTTTTTTAATATAACTTTTGAAGGAAGCGAATTAGACGTTATGTGTTTAGACAGCGTGAGGTTGGTTTGCGATAGTGTGGCGATCCTGGTTCATGCTTTTGATTCGAATTTTCGCCAGTGGAGTAAGATTGCTAGCCTGCGGTCTTCAACATGCGTCATGTCGTAGTGACGCTACACGACTGGATGCCGGGATGATGATGCTCATCCAGATCGAAACGGGCAGCGGGGGGGAGGGGAGGGGAGGGGAGGGGAGGGGAGGGAGGGAGGGAGGGAGGGAGGGAGGGAGGGAGGGAGGGAGAGGAGAGAGAGACATCTGCTTCTTGCGCAGGGGTGGCGGTGACATCAGAACGACGCCGAGCTCTGATTGGCTGTTTGAAAGAAATAGTGGGCAGACATAGCATTGAGGTCTACCCACTATTTTGTTCAATCAGCCAATAAGACCTCAGTGTCGTTCTGACGTCACCGCAATCCTTGAGCAAGAAGCAGATGACTTGATCTCCGCGTAAGGATTCTTTGGTTCCGGCTTTCGCTCCACAGGCTCCGAGCTGCGACGCGCTACAATTTTAAACAGTCGCCACTTTCCACAGTGTTTTCGCACTTTGCATTCCACACACACATCGTATCAGGATAGCCGTTGTGAGCAACGAGGATAGGTGTGAGGTCGTCCCGAGCACGCGCTGCGAAAGACGCCCTGAAAGGTACGAACAGCGAAACGACGCAAACATAGTAAATCAAGACTGCCAGACAACAGTTACGACGATGTGCTTTGATTAAAGCAATGCGCAGAGGCGCAGGAATGATCATTGTCTGTTTTCATGGCAGCTACACTTGACACCTGACAGCCGTTTTTTTTTTAAATCTTATTTGCGTTTGCTTTTTTGTTCTGCATGCTCAGAACGAGAACCTCCCCTTGTAAATACTGCCCGCAAACTAACCGTCTCCCTCAACAAACAAAAAAAAACGCGTTGTTGTAACGTAGTTGTTTTATTTGACGTCACAGTACATTCACGCTTCTTCGTCGAACACAGTCTCATAGCAGTAGACATTTTGTTTCTTTACATTTGTACGCATTTCCTGACGTACACTTTCGTGAGTCTCACAAGGTTTGGTTTCCGACGGTTTCGTCAAAAGTCTTGTAATCCGGGCGACTCCGCTCTTACGGAATTAAATTTTTCCCTACTCGTTCGATTGGGTCGCGCAACAACGCCGTTTCCTCGCTTTTCCATACCTCTCGAACCAATCACTCCCGGGCTTTTTTGTTTAAATTTTATATATTGGTGTTTTTTTTCGTAGGCGTGCTTATTCTGTTCGAAAGGTTGCGACCCCATCCCATTTTCGGCCGGCTACTTTGTATGCGGGCGAAGCCGTCTGCTTCGAACGGACGCGTGCGCAGAACAAGAACCGTTCCCCTTGTGAATACTGTCCGCAAGCTCGCCGTTTCCTTGGAAAAAAAATGAGAAAGAAAAAATTCCAACGTCGTAACGGAATAGCTTTCTCGAAATCATGGCCGTCCCCCTGACGCGGCTCGGCGCTTGCCGACTCTGTCGTAACCCTTTCCGAGTCATTCTATATATGACTCACGTCGGAGAGAGGTCCATCTTTGAAATGCTTTTTTGCTTTTGTGTATTCCTAATGAACGTGTTCTCAATTTGTTCTTCTATTTTTTCTTCTTCTTCTTTTTCGTAGAAAAGGAATTTTTGAGCCCAGTTATTTGCCGGAAGGCACCGCTTGTACGCGAAGACAGAAAACGGGCCCCCGCGGATGATCATGCGTTGTGGAAGAAAGGCGAAGACTGTGATAGTGCGTATATTTCTCGTCATGTCCCGCTGCCGCAGTTAGTGCGGTTGTCTGTCAATTTTTTATTTTTTTATTTTTTGGTCTGCGTTGCTGACGCGGGCACACACACGCAAAAAGAGCTGATCCCTGTTCCGATTGAAAGTGGCTACATTCTTTCTTTGGTCGGGGAATCGGGAGGCGGGCGAAAGAGACACGCCGCAAGTAAGGCAGTCCTAGCACAGGCAGGCGGTGGCGTGCGCGGGGCACTGGGGGGCGAGCGATGGAGGTGTCCAAAGTTTCGGCAGCGATTATTCATCACGAGGGAGGATCCGGCCTTAGGACGACGTGCGCCGCCGCGCTGTCCCCAGCCTGGAGCTGGAGCCGGCAGGTGCACCTCGCAGGTTCCGGCCCCGCATGCGCCGGAGATGAACGGCGGCTGCGGATTGTCAGCGAGAGATGGCGCGCGATCCCCATAAAATATGAATGAAGGAAGTTTGCCTTTCGCTCTAACGTTTGCAAAAAAAAAAAAAAATATTTATAAATTGTTTTAGGCGCGCAGTTTAAAGCATGCTCCGAAGTGGATGGCAAGAGCGGTACTCACAGTCAAACAAATTCAAATATAATGTCTTCTTAGTTGGACTCTATATGATGTATAATGTTTCTGCGGTAGATGAGCAATTTAGCCAGTGCAGTACGTCTGCTGACCTGGAGCATGGGACGTGTGAGAGTCGGGGAAATAACTGGGGAAATAACGAAGAGCTTTATACTTGGTTTCACCATAAACAAAAGCCCGAGCGATTTTTTTTTTGTTTTGTTGGGAGCGCAGGCGACGTTAAAAGTCGAGTGTGCGAATCAAGCATGCAGCGTTTGAAAGTTCGACGTCGCGGCGTTTCTCGCCTTGTTGTGGATTTGCTATCGACGGCTCATTTAATCAAAGTCAGGAGGTGTGACGTGATATATTTGTTTGGGTTTAGTGAGGTCTCGAGTAGCCTCGTAGCCTCCGACTGCAGTTTACTTTGCAACGGAGTATAGTCGTTACCCACGTCAATACTTTCAGTGATGTGATTGCTGCGCCATTTGCGCCAAACTGCGCCAAATTTAGTTTTGGCGCAACGTCGCACTTTAATGATACTGAAAATATTATAGCTCAGGCCTCGCTGCTCGGCCGGGCCGTTACGATATGCTTATGCGAATTCTCAGAACTTTTGGCTATCGTCTGAAATAACGTACTATTCGATCGCATTTCGTATGAAAGGCTGACAGTACTCGGAAGTTTCGCAATAATTCTCATGTTCGTCGTCTGTTCTGCTGGAGGATTAGTAGTTAGTCTGGTTGAGTGCGCTTCTCCTCGCGCACTGGTGTACTGCAGAGAAGCGAAAACCGCAACGTAAGCATCGCGATTTTGCGTGTCTTGCTTCGCCGCAGCGCACCACCGTGCTAAGGGGAAAGCACTCCTCCAGAGCGAGACGCGACACAATTCCTGAATATAACTTTGGCTCGTATGTATGATAGACTACGATATCCCGGCGGTACCTGTTTCCATATCGAGATTTAGCGAGGATACTTCGGTAGAGCAAGAACATTTATATGCGCTCTTTCGTATGTTTATTTATTTATTTATGCCAACTCATTTGTTTAGCTATCACTTTTATATAAATGTGATTAAGTTAGAACTAAGTTGGCAGGAGCAGTGGATGGAAGCTCGGGAACAACCTTAATGAGTTCGGCGGGATTGTTTTTAAGTTTTGTTCACATGCCGATTTTTGTTATGAAGTTCTACACATAAAATGTAATTGACGTTCATAATCAAATGACAAGTGCTTTGTTTTTTATCTGAATTATAAATTGCTGTTTTGTTACAACCTTTAGAACTCGAAGGAACCATTAATTTATGGGCTCTATATTATTGTATTATTTCAGTGAGCATTCAGTACCTAAAATAACCATTCACAGCAGTTTGTGCTGTCCTTCTTCACTCACCTTCTCACCCTGTCCTGGTGCTTCTCCACGCAACTAAACGCTAGTTTTGTGTTTGAGGGACTCACTCCTGCTGTGCAATTGATGCTGAACTAAGGTTTGCACGTAAGTGAGAAGTCAATGTAGACATTGCCTTTTAGTTGGACACGCCGACACATTAATCTTAACATAATGTCTGCATTGGTATGAATAAGAATGATGCTACAAAAGTTATTTTTGCTGCTCCAAAATTGACTTTTGGCTGCTCCAAGAGCTGCTCCAAAATGACTCGGACCAATCACAGCACTGTACTTTAGAAAATAAATAAATAAAGGAATGCGTTATCACGTTCCGCTTCAAAAGTATACGATAACACGTGACCTGACAAAACGTAATAGTCTATTGTTGTTTTGTTTCTGTTGGGCCCCTTATATTTGTATTAAAACTGTAGCAACGCATCGGCATGTAAAGTCAGGAAAACATGACCATTATTCTTTCGTGTTATTAACGTCACAGGAAATGTATAGTCAGTGGACAACACCCTGTAGAACGTAATTTATTTTTGTTTTTGTGCCACTTAAATACCACTTTAGATCTTTAAAAACAATATACGTTGAAGTTGGACATTAATAATTTTTAATTGTTCAGACGTATACGGTTACTCACTCGATAGACAAGGCAGCCTGAACTAACGCTTTAGGCGCATCTCGCGTTCCTGACAATTTAGGCGACACTATGCGGGCCTTGTGTGGAACAATTCCCTGACTTCGTAGCAGTTATTCCCCTGAATAATGAGTTTCTTTCGCGCCCCGCCTTCGCGTGGTTCAACATTTATGTTCCCTTCGGAGCGTAGTGAGAAATAGCTTCGAGCTCGGAGCGCGCGGGTGTGCGAAGTTGGCGACGAATTGCAGCCGGATGGGTGTGGAAAAAGCTTCACCAGTGGCGAAGTTTCTAAGGAAAGCTACAGAACGAAGTCCAGCTTCTAGACGAAAGGGGAACACTTTATATTCCCATTAACGTCTTTCCGCGTATTCAGATTTTCTTTTGTTTTTGTTGCAATTGTGATACGAAATACACCCAACAAAACGTTGATATACGAACGCATTTAAATCTGAGCTGAGGGGGAAAAAAGAGAGAGGGTGATTGCGTTTGTTTGTTTATGATTTTCTAGTTCCAGTTTCTATGCGCCGAGAAACTGAGGGAGAAGAGAATAAATATTTCGAGCGATGCTTCCATGCCGCCGACGCTCCCCGCTAATTTTAAGCGGTAAACTTTCTCTTCGTACATCATTGTACGAGGTGCGTTCATAAAGTTTGTATTATTGTCACGAAGGGAAGAGAGATTCAGCAATCAAACTCGAGTAGGAGTTGAGACTTTCTCTTCATGTTCGCCACCAAAAGTTACCCACTTTTTCTAGCGATGCACCACATGCCGAAGGCCATTGTTATAGAACTTCTCGTCTTGAGTGTTCAGGAATCGCTCCACTTCAGCAATCACTTGGTCGCCGTCTTTGAAATGCTTTCCTCTTATTTGGCCACACTCGAAGTGTCTGTGCCATTTAACCAAAAGTGTCGTAAACTGGGACGTTGTCCCCGAACAACGCTCACAGATTGGAATTAATATCCTAGGCATTGCTTCTCCTCAAATGAAGAAAAAAACGGATCACTGCATGTGCTTGGCACTGACGGGCGGTGCCATTTTTGTTTCGTCTCCCTAGCGGCGTTTCGAGCTACTATAGCATGCGATGTTTATACTGTGCGGAAACTAGAGGGACGCGCGCTCATGTTGATGCCTGTTTTGTTCCGTTTCCTTTAATTTTTTGTGCCGATAATACGAACTTTATGAACGTCCCTCGTAGATGTTCGTGCGCAACAGCTGGCCATTGACAACTTTTCACATATGCGTAGGCGTCCGCGCTAGTACAAAAAAACAAAACAAAAAAACATACCGTCCAATATTTTCTTCTCTACATAACGAATGCCTTCCGCCCCGCTTTGGCTGCGCGTGCAGCGTTATCGAAGCTAAAGCTCGCGCGCTAGAGGCGAGACGATATGCAGGACCTGCCTGCCTTTCTAGTACCCTGAGTGACTGTAACGTGATGTCAATAAGTATGAGAGTTGAAGATCAGGCACGTGCGATTGCACCCTGTTTATCTTGCATTTACACACTTCTAAACGTAAGATGTATCTAATTTCATTTTGTCTATTTCACCCCAA
Source organism: Ixodes ricinus (assembly GCA_037355805.1). Classification (NCBI taxonomy): domain Eukaryota; kingdom Metazoa; phylum Arthropoda; class Arachnida; order Ixodida; family Ixodidae; genus Ixodes; species Ixodes ricinus. The sequence continues at coordinate 45,373 of JAZHYW010021480.1, forward strand.
AGGCATCTATACTCCGTTCTCTCTTAAGCTGAGACTAGAAGCTCCGCCTTCAGCGCGAGCTCGCTGCAGCTTCCGCAGTGCTTTGGTTGCGCGTGCGCTGCGCGTTCACGTTTTGTGAACGCCAGACGCCGCCGAGCGCCGGCGTCTGGCGCTCGCGTTCGAACGCGTTCAATGAGGGTATGGATAAAGGCAGCTATCTGTCACCTTATGGACTAACGCGAAGGCTGCAGCGCGAGCGTAGCCTTGACTGCCTGACGGGAGCACTTGCTGCACGAGCGCTCGTGCAGCCGCCGACTTCATTAGCTCGCGCTTAGCCGCGCGGCTAACAATAGTCCGTACTAACGTGAGACGAAGTATACTGGGTCTACCCTCTGATTATTCGAGGCAGAGCTCGGCGTTCTGACGTCGCCGCGCTCTCTAGAGTGTCCTACGCTCCCTCAGCATACATCTAAACAAGATTATAACTAGTGATAGATGGTGTGACGGAGCCAAGCGTGTACCGCTTATTCCATGCTCCTCGGCATTTTGTTTTCAATTTAAAATGTATCGTTTTTGTTGCTGTTGTTTTTGTTTTCTTTAAGAGTACCATGCAAAATCGGTCCAGAAGTCGTTCTCTGGCAAACTATCGCACTATCGCCCGAAGTTTTTTTTTTTTTTTTGCGCACGCGGGTGCTTGCTTTTTTATTGATGTTCATTCGCGGCGTGATATCACCGCGGGTGCAAATGGTATTCGAGTCTCGCTCCCTTGCGAATACCAGTGCGGTTATATTCAAGCCGCACCGGCGTTTCGAGGAATTGACTCGTCGGCGGCAAGCATATTCTCTCCGGCGGATATTCGTCGGGACGACCTCCGACAGAAGAAAAACATATATAAAAAAGTGGAGTAAAGGTTTGCGTGACTCAGAAGATATATATATATACATATATATATATATATATATATATATATATATATATATATATATATATATATATTAAATTAAATATATATATATATATCTATATCTGTCACGGGCCATGCTTGTCGTGTTTTGTGGGCGCCGGAACTATTTGTCATCCATTTCAGACTCGACACAGACCAAGAGCTACCCAGTCGAACTGCTCGCATATCATACCAAATACATCATGTTCGCTGGAGACGTGGACACACCTAAAGTGGTGTTTCTAGACATGTTTGCTTCATACATGCTTGGAACATGTTTTCAGACAGATTTCGTATGATCACGTGACCTCAGGCAGCGTCTGCAGAGCTGTCTTTTTATGTTAGTGGTGACACCGAGACCTAATGAATGACAGTTGCAGTGCAAACCAGTGGGGCGTGCAGTGGCGCAGGAGGTTCGCCATATGGTGCCCGTAGGCAACTGGATAGAAAATGAGAATTCGTGATACCGCCCTTGCGAGCTCACTGTGGTACACATATACAGAAAGTGGCATTTTCGAATCGTAACTATCGCCAGTTCAGGCCCGCTTTGGGGCACCAAATGGCGGCGCCGACAACATAGAGGATTGGAGTGCCAATGCTCTGAAGCCTGTAGCTTAGTGACTAGAGTTACAGTGACGCGTTTTCCGCCTCTATGGACTGTTCTTTTTTTTTTTTTTTTTTTTAGATGGGAACATTTATGTTTGATAAAGTGCCGGGTTTGGAACGTCAGTTTCACGGAAATGCTGGCTATCGTCGAATTCATGTACGATTTGGGTTCTTTCCTTTAGTGTTTTGGGGGCTGGGCCTTTAGGAGAATGCAAGCTCGACGGAGCCTGACCTGGTCTAGGCGGATGGCGAGGTTCTCCCAGAATCCTGCTTCATCATCCCGCTAGGTGCCGCTGGTGCAGTTACTCCGCAGCATAAATTGATAACCTAAAAAATATTTAAAAAATCTAGCGAGGCTACGGGATTGCTGAAAATTATGCAATGTGTCATTTCAACGCCGACTTTCCTCATTCTTTTTTTTAAATTTAGTTTCTATAAACTTAGTTTAACTGTTACTCGACACCTGCCCCACATTCCACGGATTGTTGCGCGTTATTTTGGTCTCTCTTTGTCTGGCCGTCGCGTAATTGCGAGAATATTCCTCGCCAGCTGGCATATCCATTTTCACATTTTCCACGACGTATCTAGGGACGTTCGTGCTTTTGATTTCTTTTTCGCTCGTGTAAGAGACGCAGTACACTGAGAGCGTCTAGGGAGAGGAGGGCCGGGCAGGAATGCCCCTGGGGTGGGCATCGTTCTGGGACGATTTTGTGGCGACCTTGCGGCGCCGGTTGCGGTCGTCGCAGCATGTGGTGTTACGGAATGCTCGCTCTCGGCGTTAATCATCGTTCATGCTCTTCCCCGTTTCTGTTCCCTGTTTTTGTTTTATTTATTTGTGGCTCTTTCGAGCCTTCTTGTTTTCAAGGTAAGCGCCGTTCTTTTTTTAAGAAAAATATTTTCCGTGTACTGTAACGTAGAAATAAGGAGAGAAACGGAATGACCTTGCTCTGCATAAAAACTGTGATGCTCTTGTTCTTTTTTCGCGCAATATTTTATTTTTGTTGTCTGTTCACGATGACATGTTTTTTTTATTATTGTACTATTTTTTGTATTTTGGAGACCTGAACCTCCGTCGAGCTGAGCTTTTTTGTCAGTGCATCATTTGAAACAATGAAACGAAATAAACAAAGTATGATTCCAAAGCACGTGCTTGCTTCCGCCACCGCTAGATGGGAGAACAGCTCGTGCATGCGCCAGAATTCTTCTCGAAACAGGTTCGTTGGAGGAACGCTATAGGGAGTATTCACTGGCGGCCATAGCTGTGTGCGCGAATGCTGTAGCGCATGCTGATGGCGAGCTTCCACAGTTCTTTTGCCAACGTGCATTCCGCAGCATCAAGAGTGCCGGTCTTGGCAGCCTATTAATGTGAGCCCGTTCTGAGCATGCGCTCTAAACAGCGACCCACAAATATGGCGGCCAGTGAATACGCCCTATTGTATACATGGTTATGCACTCGCGTGCCTTCACGTGTGTTTTTCTGAGGGGGGAGGGGGAGGGAGAAGGGCATTGGACACTTACATCACCTTAAAGTATCTACTTCGGACGGGACTGACGTCCTCGTGAATTGGTTTCAGCACATTCCTTCGCATCACCAATATAGTGGAGTGGGCCTAAACATCACTAATAGCTGACATATTTTGGATCATAATTAAAAAATAAATGAAACAAAAAAATGCTGTTCTCCTACCTGGGTCACTCATTTAGGACCGCCGTTTCGAAGGTTGTGCGCCGCAGTGCAGAAATCGCAGACGCGGGTGCGTCGTGTTATACACCCTTCCAATGTTTACAAATCCAACAACCCAGCGTGCGCGATCTCCACAGCCTGCAGCACGCGCATGTTCGTTGCTTTGCAAGACGAGCAAATCACGTTCCATACACACGAACGCTGAAAAGGCACCTGCCAGGAGCCCTTTTTTGCACGCGCTTTTGTGCAACAGGGGTGATTTCCAAAGTTACGCTCTTGTACCTTGGCTCGTGTGTAAGCACGTGCGCTTGCAATACATGCCAAAGTTACCTTCACGCGAATGCTACGTGTGCTTGCACGCAGGGGGCAGAGGCCGTAAAGGTTGCGAATACTTCGTCCCTAGGGTGTCCAAAGAGGTTTCTGAGATTGTGGCGATAAGTCACTCTGCGGGCTCATAAGCATCCCAGAAATCCATAAATCATCATAGCGATGCGCGGCCTATTTCCCTATTAAAAAAAGCATTCAAAGATCGAAGTTATCTCCGGCGGTGTGCCGGCAGCCGGGACGGCATGTGACCAATGAAAACGCGGCATTTCGTTGGTGCAAACGCTATTACAAATGTGTATTTATTTATTTATTTATTTATTTATTTATTTATTTATTCATTCATTCTGCCAGCCGTGAGGCAAGGCAGGAGTGGTACATATTTTCAAAAACATACCAAGGACACACAAAAGAATTCAATAATTCAGTCACATCCCTTGGTGACATGGGAAGAAAGCATTTCAATTTCCCTCACAAAAGTTGACACACTTTGAGAGTTGACTATACATTCAGGCAGCTTATTCCAGAAATCACTACATCGAACAAAAAAGGAGTGCTTAAAATGATCCGTAGAGTATTGACAGGATTGGATATTTAAGCTATGTCTTATTCTGGTACACCGGAGGAGACATCACGACGTATTTTCGTCGTGATGTCTCCTCCTTTGTAGATGATAGAAGCAAGTAAGAGTAGTAGAAAAATTATTTTTCTCGCGAAGAGGGAACATAATACTGCAATAATCGACTCAAAAACAACAAACTGTGTGTGTGTGCGTGTGTGCGTGGGTGTGTGTGTGTGTGTGTGTGTGTGTGTGTGTGTGTGTGTGTGTGTGTGTGTGTGTGTGTGTGTGTGTGTGTGTGTGTGTGGGGGGGGGTGGGTGGGTGGGTGTGTGTGTGGGTGGGTGGGTGGGTGGCTCTCTCGCTCTCTCTCTCTGTCTGTCTCTTCTCTCGCGGGAGTGGTGTGTCTGGTCGTCAGCTCTCGAGCGCGCGCTCACTGGGTTGAATCGTAGTCCGGGCTGTATGGGCAACGAGCCGCTCGCATTTGAGATATCACTCCGCGGTTCCACCGGTCGATCCTTCGCTCGCTATTGACTTACAGTGGTCCTGGTTTCGGAACATGCTCCTCCCATCGCCGGAGATGACCTCGGTGTGTTGCGACCTTTGACTGCTTTTTAATAGGGAAATCGGCCGGGTATCGTCATGATATAGGCATTTCTAGGATGCTTAGAGCCAGCAGACTGAGTTACCGCCATGTTTATGCGATCTCAGAAACCTCCTCAGGGCACCTTTAAGAATTCCGTGCCCCTCTGTATTTGAGGCATGGGTATTGTGCCTCCTGGTGGAACAGCGTCTCCGACTCGTGTGTTTACCGCGTCCAAGAAAGTGGTCCCTCGATTTCCGCCCGATCATCGCACCGTCATAGAGGTGTTGCACGCTGTCGCCGGCCGCGATCCTGGCGCTGTCACAGCAGCGCTGGTGGATGTGGCAGACGCCTGTTCTGCTGCAGGATGCTCGCCAGCTTGTCAGTCCACGGAAGCTTAGGCAGTCAGCAGTTGGGACGCCGCGACAACAGCGACGCTCGCGTTTTGCTCGGTGTTTTTTTCCCTTGGACTTGTGCAACCAACCGCCAGGATCGCGACATTCGACAGCGTGACACTCCGGCGTTTGTGACGTCATTTGTTGCTACTTCGGAACCGATTTCGATGCGTGGGGCGGGGCGGAAGAGGACGCTAAATGCACCATTCGGAGACGCGTTGCGAAAAACTGCGGCGCTTTTCTGTTGAAAGAGTGTTGAAAAAAGTCATCAGAGGATATAAAATGTCAACTGTTTTTTTTATCTGACTTTTTCTAGCTTTTCTGTTGACTTTCTATTGGCCCAATTTTCAATAAAAATTTCAATTTCCAAGGTGCTTTTTCTGTAGCTTTTCAATTGGTAAACTACAGCCTTTTAAAAAGGAACAAAAAAGATTTACCTTGGCTATTCATTCAGCAAAGTTTTGGAGGCTTACTACTGCCTTCCACATCTGCTCCAAATTGGCTGCCGCAGAATAACGTAAAAAAAAAGACACAATAAATTGTTTGTTTGTATATTTTGGAGTTTGTTAGGAAATGGTGTCCCTGTGATATTTGAACGCACTACGCAGATCCCACAAATACCTGTTAGCAATTAACACAAAAACTACTAAAAAGCATTGGTACAACGAATAATAATTCGGCGCGGTCGCTAAAACAACATCCACAAAAACATGCTCCTAGAAGGAAATGTTATTGCGTCTCTGGATAGCACCACTGAGGACGAAGCGAGTCAAGGCAGTTGCTCCACTTTAAAATAGTTATTTTGCTTTTCTTTACTAGTTGATTAGTTTAATAGGGTCAATAAAATTACTGTAGTCACTTACAGAGTAAGAACTCCAGGGCGTGTCTTTCGAACGCCTGGCCTCCGGCACGCGCGTCATGCCTTCCGTCGTGCTTTGACTGCGCGCGCACACTCGAGGTGCGCGAGACGCCGGAGCGTTGTCAAGGCTAGAAGGCTCACGCTAGAGGCGGGACAACTGAAGCTCCTCCCTACCGTTCTCACGTGACTTTTCACGTGTAGTCAAGATGTACTATGCTCAATAAAAAGTCATCGTAAAGTACGTAGCTTTTCTGTTGACACTTGGCTACGGAGAGTCAGCTGAATGTTTTCAACACGAAGACTGAACAGACGCTCTCTCTGCAGTCTTTCTGATGACACTGTCAACAGGAAGTCATCAGAAAAAAAAATCAACGTAAAGTTAATAGAAATTCAACAGCTTTTCTTTTGGCTCGGGCTGAGAAAATCACTAGAAAAGTTTCAACACAAAATCAACAAAATTTCTTTTGACCATGTCAACAGAAAGTCAAAGTCAAAAGAAAGTAATCAGAGTCAACAACATGTCAACACGTTTTCAATAAGACGTCAAAAATAATTTTTATAGGGATTAGGAAGTGCGCGAGTGCTTTTTGAACATGACATTTTTTGCGCATGTGCTTTCGATGACTTCTTACAAAACTTTTGAGATATACTGTGTATACTTTGCTAGTGCTGACGTCTCAAGCGCGACCGATAACGCTTATATTGCTAAACACACCTTGCGTACCGGATAGATGAATGGATGTTAACGGGCGGTACCTTGCGCCACCTAGCCTAAGTCTATAAAGTCAAACACATGATTCCTCCCGCCCTTCTAAGACCGATTTCCTCAACCTAACTATCACCAGGAAGTGTGGGATATCACCAGAATGACCTTTGGCGTTCGGGAAAAAACGAACTAAAAAACATCACCCCCGCCTCTTCCCCCGGGTGAGGGGTGATGTTTTTTCGCCAATTTTCCTCTGGTCAAACCTTGTCGGCGTTACCGCTGCACCGGACCCACTGGGAGACAGGCTGAGACTTTGGGCCGGAGCTACGCGGGAGGGAGTCACAATTTTCCTCTGTCCCGCCTGTCCCGAGCTGTACTAGTTATTTGTGCATCATTCAGTTTTCCCTTGATAATTTTCACCAATCTTCTAATCGCCTTTTTGTGGCTAATTTTTTTCTCTTCCGTTCTTCCATCGTCGCCAGTAAAACCCAGGGCCCCGGCCAAATCTGTTTTCTTTCAGGGAGGGCAGGGCGAAGCCATGTGCACTTTAAAACCAAGTGCTCTTTTGTCTCGCTCTCATTATGGCAGGCAGCATATAATCTGTCTGTCTCCTGAAATTTAGCCCTATCGTCTTCGTCCTCAAAGCTCCCGTCTTCTTTCGCCTTAAACAGTAAAGTACTTTCCAGTGAATTGTCATACACGTGTTCCTTTCTTATATCCTGTTTTCGTGTCCTGTACATTGTTAGAGCTGATTTTTTCCTGCATGCTTACCTCCCACATTTTTTCTTTCTGCCTCTTGCACTCCTTCTCCACTGAAGTAGTTTGCTCAGCCCCATCACTAGTGTTTAGGTATTTAAATGTAAGCTTTCGGGTTCGGTTTGTCCATTTTGTGTTTAAACTTTTATTGTATAAATACTTTAATACCTTCCGTGCCCACCGCGTATCATCCATTTCGGTCAATCTTTGTTCAAATTTCAACTTAATAATTTCTCCCTGCTATCAAAAGACGACCAGCCCATTTCCCCTTGTACACCTTCATTTGGTGCCTTTCCATGTGCTCCCGGTGCCAATCCACCTAGGCTTTTTTGACGAATTTCCAATCCTGATTAAACCTCTGATTTCATGCACAGTACTGCATTGCCAAAATACAGTCCTGGTACCATCACTCGTTTCCGTATACCTCTGACCAGTTCATAGCTATTATAGTTACATTGTTCCTTGAGCTTTATTATAGATGATTTGTTCCCCTTTTTCTAAGCATATTCTCCTCGTGTTCCTCTAAATACTTTCCTTCCCTCACTGAGCCAGACTCCCAGATATTTCTATTTGTCTACATGGTCTATTACAATGTCTTGTATCCTCAGGGTTTTCTCTTAAACACAATTACTCCAGACTTGTCACTACTAAAACCCATGCCCAAGGTGTCCCCTTCCCCTCCACATATTCCAGCTAGTTCCTGTAACATATCATGGTTATCTGCCATAAGTACTATGTCGTTCGCATACATCAGTCACCTGTACTACATTTCTCCCTCCTTCCTTATAACTCACACCAAAACCTAAGTTGCTCTGCTCTCATTTCTTTTCCATTTCACTGAGATAAATCATGAAGAGCAGAGGTGACAGTGGACAGCCCTACCTGAGCCCTCTTTTTATTGCTGCGGGTTGTGTAGTTTGCCCATCCCATGTTATAACTACCTTATTGTCTGTGTACACCTGCTGAAGAAACCTAACCAATTTTGCACCTACGTTATACTCCTTGAGCTGACCCGAGTTTTTCATGGCTCACATTATCGTCCGCTCCCTTGATGGCCAAAAAAGCTGACCATAAAGGAGTTTGGTTCTTCATTGCTATTTCTATACATTGTGTGGCGACGAATAAGTTATCTTCCAGTCTTCTATCTCTTCACAATTCGTTCTGAAGCTCACCCAGTGTTTGTATATCTTCTGCCCATTCCTCCATTCTCCGCTTTACTATCTGCGTAGCTAATTTGTATAGAACTGAAGCTACCGTTATCGGGCGATAGGACTTAATGCTGTCTTGGGTTCCTTTCCCTTTATATATTAGTATCATTTTACTTAGTTTCCAATCATTGCGTACCTCTCCTCCCATAATTATTCGATTAATCACGTGCCGTAACTTCAATTTACTTGTTTTCCTAGTGTCTTGATGAGTTCGATGGGTATAGCGTCTGGGCCTGCCCTGCACCTGCTGGAACCTTACCTTCTGCCTTATCCCATTCTCTTGTGGTCGTCTACATCGTAACACAATTCTGTTCCTCCTCTACAACGCTGCTGTCAGTGCTATCCACTCTCCCCCTCTGCTCAAGCTGGAAGAAAGCCTCTTTGATTCTCCGTCTGATATATTCCCGTGCCTCTTCCCCTCTGCTCTTCCCCCCTCCTGTGTGGTCAGCATGTTTTGGAAACCCTCTGTCTTTCTCCCCTGCGCTTTCACGTGCTCCCAAAACTTTTTTGCCGTATTCATTTTTTTAAATTTATTTCCATCATCCATTGCACTCGTGCACTCCCAATTTTGGCTTGTATTAAAGCTGATGTCTCCCTTTTCCACCCTTTGAAGTTCTCCCATTTTGATGCTACTTCAGCTGGCAAGGCTCGCCTTTTCTTTGCCCACCTATGCTCCCTAGATGCCTCTTTGCGCCGCCGTATGGCTGCTTCGACGTCCTTATCCCACCAGCTTTTTTTGGTTTGTGTCTTCGCTGTTGCTTTCCTCTTCGTTTATTTCGATGCTTCTCTGATTATCTTTTAAAGATTCCTATTAAAACCTCATAAGCCATTTTCTTTATGGTTGTTTCAGCACTCTGTTCTCAATACTTTTCAATACTTTTTGTATTTGAGCTTACTTTTTGTGCTCAAAGTTTTTTTTTCCTCATCTACTTCCATACTTCTTAGCCTGTCATACTGTTAGTGGGACATGAGGCAGTAGTGTATTGTTGTGTGTGAGTTGTTTCGTTCCCACGCTATTTTCCTGTCGCATTTTACTTGTGCGTTAACTACCACTAGGTCCAGGGCATCACAGAAATCTTCTAGCAACTTTCCGGTTGTATCTGTAAATCCGTCAAACTCTTCTAAGTGTGCATTCGTGTCTCCTATGATAATTATTTCCTGATTAAGGCCAATTTCTATGATGTCCCTCGATATACATTTAAAGTATTTTGTATTTTCCTCTCTTGAGTCATTTCCTGTTTTCAGGTAAGTAAACCCAAGAAGAGTGTTGAGACCTGTTACCCTCATACCTGGGCAAATGTCACTCATAAGTTCCCTCGCTCACCTTCTCACACCCTCATCTTCACAGGTGAGGTGAGGCCGGGTGAGTGAGTTTCTGAACCCCAAAAATTCATGTGTCAGGGTGAGTGAGGAACGTGAGGGGTGTGAGGGCCGTGAGGGCTGTGAGCACCGTGAGTGCGTGAGGGCCATGAGGGTGGTGAGTGCGTGAGGACCGTGAGGGTGGTGACCGCGTGAGGGGTGTGAGGACCGTGAGTGCGTGAGGGCCATGAGTGCGTGAGGACCGTGAGTGCGCGAGGGCCGTGAGGGCGGTGAGGGGTGTGAGGGGCCAAGAGTGTGTGAGGGCTATGAAGGCCGTGAGTGCGTGAGGGGTGTGAGGGGCCATGAGTGCGTAAGGGCCGTGAGTGCGTGAGGGGTGTGAGGGCCATGATTGCGTGAGGGACGTGAGTACGGGAGGTGTGTGAGGGCCATGAGTGCGTGAGGGCCGTGAGGGCTGTGAAGACCGTGAGGGCGGTGAGTGCGTGAGGGCCGTGAGGGTTGTGAGGGCGGCGAGCACGTGAGGGGTGTAAGGGCCATGAGTGCGTGAGGGCCGGGAGCGCGGTGAGTGCGTGAGGGGTGTGAGGGCCATGAGTGCATGAGGGGTGGGAAGGCCATGAGTGCGTGAGGACCGTGAGGGCGGTCAGCGCGTGAGGAATGTGAGGGCCGTGAGGGCGGTGAGTGCGTGAGGGGTGTGAGGGCCATGAGTGCGTGAGGGCCGTGAGTGCGTGAGGGGTGTGAGGGCCATGAGTGCGTGAGGACCGTTAGTGCGTGAGGTCCGTGAGGGCGATGAGGTGTGTGAGGGCCATGGGTGCGTGAGGACCGTTAGTGCGTGAGGTCCGTGAGGGCGATGAGGGGTGTGAGGGCCATGAGTGCGTGAGGGCCGTGAGTGCGTGAGGGCTGTGAGGAGCGTGAGGGGTGTGAGGGTCATGAGTGCGTGAGGGCTGTGAGGGCTATGATAACCGTGAGGGCGTGAGGGGTGTGAGGGCCATGAGTGCGTGAGGGGTGTGAAGGCCATGAGTGCGTGAGGATGGTGAGCGCGTGAGGAATGTGAGGGCCATGAGTGCGTGAGGGCGGTGAGTGTGAGGGATGTGAGGGCCATGAGTGCGTGAGGGCCGTGAGTGCGTGAGGACCGTGAGTGCGTGAAGACCGTGAGTGCGTGAGGTCCGTGAGGGCGGTGAGGGGTGTGAGGGCCATGAGTACGTGAGGGGCGTGAGTGCGTGAGAGCCGTGAGTGCGTGAGGACCGTGAGGGCGGTGAGTGCGCGAGGGTTGTGAGGGCCATGAGTGCGTGAGGGCCGTGAGGGCTATGAGGACCGTGAGGGGCATGAGTGCGTGAGGGCCGTGAGTGCGTGATGGGTGTGAGGGCCATGAGTGCGTGAGGGCTGTGAGGACCGTGAGGGTGGTGAGTGCGTAAAGAATGTGGGGGTCGTGAGGTTTCGTGAGGGTGAGTGAAGGGCTGAAGGTGAGTGTGACTGTGATAATGACGGTGAGTGTATAGCTGTGAGGGTGGGGCTGAGCGCTGAGGTGATTGTGGCTGTGAGGGTGAGTGAGGGCGACCTAAAATGCCGGCCTCTGGTTACCTTAACTTACGCTTCAGGGTTGCCAACCGACGCAACCGACGCCAAAATGACACGTTTATCGACAGATTGGTTGTTTCGCTTATCTAGTCTGTTGCAGGTTAAGAATTAGCTGTACTATGTACCTCTAGCTTCCGCAGAGCTCTCTCCATAATAGCTGATTTCCTCCTCTCCACTCGCCTCCCCCTCCTCAGCGTTCGCTCTGCTGATTTGGATAGAGTGGAAGGCCTTGTTGGAGGAGCTCGTTCTGCTCTTCTTAACCTGCAACCATCACGTAAACTGTTGTTTGTCCTCGTGCTGGTTATATTGGCGCACCAGTCCCGTCTTCTTTCGAAGTCGTCCAAGATAACGCCGGCCTGACAACATGGCCGGCCAGTTGAGTAGTCCGCCGCGCCTGAATTGGCCGGGCAATGCGTCCTCCTCTCCACCTAGTAGCCCCGGGCGCAACAGATTAACTTTCGGTGTCGGCCTTGTTTGCTTCGGTGTTTATTTGTTGCTGCGCCTAATGCGGAGGCCGAGTCAAAGAAGAAAAAAAAGTAAATAAGCAGCTGTGAAATACCTATTAATGCTGGACCGTTCTTCTTTGTGTGCGTCTTATTTTTGTCGCCATGGAAAGACGATCGCGGTAGAATACTTTGGGGGTAACTTGTTCCTCCTCCGGTGTCGCGTTGCCCTACGGACGAGCCCAACTCCACACGGCTTCTTCACCAGCGACGGCTTCGCGAGGCGTTTTGGTTTTAGTTTTTCTTCTTGCCGGTGCTTGTGTTGGAGTAGTACGAGTTCTCTTTGCTTTTTGTGTCGTTGCGCGAGTCATTTGCTGGCGCCCTTCCCTGGTCCGTGTCCGTTATCTGTTCTTCTTCCGGCCTGCTCAACCTCGTCGTCCGCTAACAGCTACGTCCCTCGTTTCGTCGTCTCTCATTTCCGCCAGGTCCGTCTCCGCGCTGCTTTTGTTTTGCATCGCTGTGTAGTGTGCGACCGTTGCGCTTAAAACGGACAGCCGTTTTCTAGAACGCCCGGCGTTCGGTACCGCGCGGCCGCATTGAGGAACTCTATGCGCAATGCTGCAGCTTCATGCATTGGATCCCCCTTTCTCTGTCTCGCGTTTCGGCCACCAGTTTTCGTTGCGCGCTTCGGTAGCGGGCAGCTCACGGCTTCTGCCCTTCGCTTGTTTTCCGCTGGGCGGCGTGGACCTCTATGGCGTTGCCACTACCCAGCTTAACGACGAAAAGGATAGCCTAGATAAGCCTTCTGGTTAGCGTATCATACTTAACGAGGTGTCGAACCTTATCGTCAGATAGCTTAAATCTATAGGAAGGCAAGTAAGGTTCTCCTTTCTTTCGGGCTGTAGATGGTACAGCGGTCATATTACGGTCAGGGTAGGTGTAGATATGCTTTAGATAGGATGAAATTCACTCCCGTTAAAAAATATACTTGCATTTCTAGGAGAGTGAGCGTCACTGTTATCGCCCGATTGAATGGCGATGTATCGGCAACAACAGAATCGGTAATTACCAAAAAAACCTTGTTTCCTTTAGCGGAACCTATTTCTAAACCGAACTGAACGAAAAACGGGACACGAAAATTATTGGAGCTGATTTAGCGAGACATGTCCGTTTTGCTAATGCATTAATGCAAGTGGAGCTTTCTATGCCTTTTTTATTTTATTTTATTTTTATTTTTTTCGGGGGGGGGGGGGGGAGGGGGTATTGTGATGAAATAGCCCGGGCGCCATTTTCCTTCGCTTTCGATATCTCGCGGGTAAGCGAGTACGCTTTTGCTTCTATTGTGTTCCGATGTCGCCTTTTAGTTTATTGCTTCTGCCTGCTTCTTTCATTCTTTTTTTTTTTTTTACTCATCTGAGAGTTTTGGGCCCTGTTTCGCCGCTTACATCACCGACAATATGATAGATGGCGCGAGCGCGGACACGGCTTCCTGATTGGTCCTCTCCAAGTGTGACACAAGCGAACCGCGACCGATAAAAGGAGAAAACGAAGAAAAAAAGTAATACCCTCTGTGGGCGAAAATAGCGCAGCAAAGTTGCCGTTTTTGACTCTTCTCCCGTCGTGCCTGTCGTGCCCGATCTTTTCGGCGAGGTTGCCCCCGGCGGCTTGGCACACCTGCCCCGGCGACGGAATGCACGTCACGGCCGCGGTCGATACCGGAAGCGGTGATGGGGCCCCTTATCAAAGTCACGACCCACAGTGCTTCCGTGGGCCCTCCCGTGCGTCCCCCAAGCGTGGTGGGTGGGCGGGGATCGCGCTTCGATCTTGGCGCCTCAGTTACACGCATGCGCGTGAGGCGTGCACCGCGCTGTTGCCGACTTTTATTTGGATTCGCAGCGATGGTCATCCATCCAAAGGACGGCAATGCCCGAAGGACAATCCTGCTGGTATACCAGCAGTTTTGTACAGGGACACTGAACACGATGTATGGCTCGCCCATTGCCACTGCGTAGATTCGAGTTTACGAGGCACACCGTTATCTTGTTCCTTGGCATTCGCTGGACCGACACCTCCTAGGCGAGGCCGGATGTTCCGCGTTACCCAATCGAACGCTGCCGCAGCATTCATGTCCAGTCTGCAACCCGCGCTGACCTCCGATGGGTGACGTAACAAAACCTAGCTTTATCGTCCTTGTTACCCGGGAATGTGTTTGTTGGTTGAATGTGCTCCCGCCCTGGAGCTCCTTAGGCCGCAGTGATCGGCCCACTGTCTGCGCCGCGGGAACGTATACGGACGCCCGTACGTTTTTAACGGAATAATCGGTGACCTGCAGTCGATTCGTTAATCGGTGTATAGTGTGGAGCCTGGTAGTGTAGTCAATAGTACTGTGATATTATAAAGATAACCGTTGTGTTTACTTTCAGTGTGAAACCAGACTCCTGCGATTTCTATAGCTTTTAACGTGAAACGTTCTTTGGCGCGTCATGAGTCTTCACCAGGATTTAGTGAAGCCCAAAACGTCCACCGAACGCGAAGCTCGACGCCGATTGGCTGGTGGAAAGGTCATGTGGTCAAGGCTGATTGGCCGATTCCGGTGAGTATGGGAGGTTCGGGAAAACCACCAGGCTTTAAAACGCGACTATATATAGTTCGCCTCACCTTACGATGGACCGCAGATGATGCTACGAGCCGCCCAAGTCAGTCCAGCGCTGGGAAAGCATCGCGTGACTGTGCGTCCGGCGCAGATGACGCGACACTTGCGTGGTATTGAATTGGCCTCGATGGCGTGTAGCGTCCTCCGCGGTCCATCCTACACTCTCAAGAAAAAAAGGGTGTATCGTTACACCCTTTGTCCCATATAATACACCCCAAAGCTTTAGTTCGACGTCCAGCGCCCTATAGTGAACAGACGGCCCCAAATTTTACGAGGGGCTTGATAACGGTGCGATATAACTTTTTAAATAGCTAAAGCACGTATCCGAAACCACAAAAAGAAAACACCGAATTTTCACAGTAGGGCCAAGAAAACCCCGATTATGTTTTTTGCGGTCAGTAAAACGTACATTAGCTATTTTAATAAGTTGTACCACACGGCTATCAAGCCCCTCGTAAAGTTCGGGCCGTCTGTTCGACTGTAGGGCGCTGTACGTCGAATTGAAGTTTTGGGGTGTATTATATGGGACAAAGGTGTAACGATACACCCTTTACACCCTTTTTCTTGAGAGTGTAAGGTCAAACAGAGTATAGCGCCTCTCTCTTCATTCGAGGTGCTATCAAGTTCATATGCAACGTGTTTCGTTGTCTGATGAAGAGAGCCGTGAGCGCGACGGGCTTGGTAATGTTCGGAGCGATAGTGAAACGTTTCATGTGTAGCACAATTGCCCAACAATTTGCTACACAAGTATTCAATGCAGGAACAAATTCTTTTTTTGGTGGCATTGCGTTTTGTTGGTTTGTTTGGCGTATGAAATGAAATTTTCTGGTTTGGTGGCAGTGGCGTTAAGGGCAGAATAATCTATTTATTCTTTTGACTGGCGTCAAGTTTCTAAGTACTAAGTACACTCGAAGTTATTGAAAATAGTGAGGTAGGCGTTACATTGAAATGGCTGACCCTAATTTAAATCAGTACACCCTAAGACGAAAAACAGAAAAAATAAACCATTGTGCTTACTAGTTTCCTTTTTTTACTTCGGGAAGAAACAACACGGAAAGCGAAACACAACTCCCATAGGAAGGAAAATTATCCGGCAGGATGTGTACGCAGCAAAGATAATGTAGCTTTTTAAGCGAATTTTATTATATTCTGTTGACTCAGCTAATCAGGTTCTACGTCTGACCTATAAATCGGTTAAACAATTAGTCGGCGATGAATGCATTAAACGATTAATTGGGCGGCTAATCGAATAACTTCACGGCCCTATTGGAGTAAAATGTTTATGTACCGATCTTGCGAAGAAACGTTGGAGATTAATTATCCCCGGCAAAAGTCCGAAGTCTATCCTGGCGTCACCCGTGGATTTTCTGGTTACAACAACCGGCCGGGAGGGAGCCTGCGGTCGCCATCGGCTCGGCGGCGGGGTCTGGAACCCTTGTCAGAAAACGTCAACCCGCCAGTTTAATTTTTTATTTTACAGCGGAGCTGTTAAGGGCTAGTTTCCCCAGTTTCGTGTCCGGTACCAAGGAAATGTCGACACGAAACTACACAAAACTCTGATCAGCTACCGCCATCTATGAGCGACGGCGGCCACCAGACAACCAGTCTGGTTGCCGCCGTCACTCATAGATGGCGGCAACATTTCCAGCTGCCATAGAAGAATGGATAGTTGGGCGAGTTGGTGGGAATTCATCGTAGGAAACAGCGCGCAAAACAGACGAGGACGAAGAAGAAACACACGGGACGAGCGTACAGGTTCGCTCGTCTTCCTTCTTCACCAAAATAAAAAGTTTGTTTTTTTTTTTAGGTGCGCATGCATTAGGTTTAGAAGTAGGGCGTGGTTTATTTTGTGCTTGCGTCGTGATTGGTTGCTTGACTCTTCTACCGGCTATTACAGTAACCTCATTGGCTGAGGAGAGATCTGTTTCTGAAGGCTTAATTTTTCATATATTTTATTATTATTATTTATTTTATCCCGATGCATAGGTTTTATAGATTTGGTTTTTAAGCTCCATCTTCCGCGTTGACTAAAACAAAAAAAAAAAAATCGACGCAAAGTTGTTGTTTTTTTACCTGGTGAGAAACGTTTTCATTACTTCTTGCTTGTTTTATCTCGCTATCCTGCCGTTCAACCACTCAGAGCTCTTCCATGAAGCGCTAGAGTTTGTTACTTCGCGCCAGTTTTCGTCGGCCACACGCGTGCTCGTGGATGTACGCTGCCTTGTGCGTGGGAAAGCTCGGTATCCTACCCTCGCTTTTCCCCTTCCTCGTTTGTGTGCCGAAGTTCTCCCGAGAGCGCGGCGTTTTATTTATTCATCGCGTTTCGCCTCGTTTCCGCGGAGAACACGCCCTGCGATGATTCGTCCCGCGGATGTGCGTAGACCCAAGTGGCGACTGTGGCGCCGAGGGAGCCCGCTGCTTAGAGTGCCGTATATACCTGGATTTCAGAGTGTTTACGACGTCTGCTGGACCGTGGTCACGTGGTGTTGGTGCCGCGTTTGCAATACGATCCGCGAGGAAGTAACGAAAGCGTCGATCGCCTGCAAGCGTCTCGGCCCGCTTTCCTCCGCGACGACGCAACGCTGCATGCGCACTTGCGAGCAGCCTCTCGAGGAGCTGCAACTGCGAACGCTGCCCGTGTCCGAGTCGCCCCTCCTCAACTCTAGGCACCCCGGCGCCTGCTCACGCACACACGCACGCACAAGGCAACGAGAAAGGACGGAGAGAGACCCGCGTAATTAGCGCGATTAACGTCGGCCTTTTCTTTGGCTGTTTGCTGCGGGGCGACAGGCCGCCGCCATGTCTTTGCTCGTGCGGACGAGTCCGTGCAAATGCAAGCTCGCCAAAGCTGTATACGCTCACGCACGTGCGCTTCACGTGCTTGCACACATGGGGCACCAGTCGCGGCGTCGTGCTTGCAGTTGCCTACAGGAAGGATGACCCGAACGCTTTCGTACCAAGCCAGCTGTCTTTGCCTCTACTCACTCTTCGAACGTGTTCGAACGCGGAACGCTAGACGCCCGCCTTTCCAACCAGCGCTCGGCGTTCCGACGTCCCCGCGCACTCCCCCTCTCCCTCAGTTTTTCGTCGCATAGTGGAACCGACGACGCGGGCCTTTTCTTACTGTAGCCGGTACCGTTTACTGAGGCGCGGTCTTTGTCGAGTTCGTTCCCGTGTCGCTGGGGAGGGTCGTCGACGCGTCCCGGAATTTATTCAGTGGTCCGAGCGGGAGGCCGTCTCTCCTCGGACATCGGGAAAGTCTGATCGGAATCCCTGATCAGCCGTGGGACGCTTCTTGTCTTGCTTTCTTTCCTTCTCCTTTCTTTCTCTCTCTCTCTCTCTCCCTCCCTCCTATCCGGTTTCCTTCCTTCCAATCAGGCTGCGAGTATTAGGTGCAATCAATAGGCCTCTTTTTATCACACGGCAGGATATAAGGTCGTGTGTGAACGTCTAAATCAGCTGCTTTCTGCACTGGTCGTTTTCCGACCGGCACATATAATTCGTACTGTCGGGCAGGCGTGGTACCGATCTCAGTTATAATCGTACGAAGTGCTCGAAAAGCTTATCATAAAACGTTTTGCGGGCGCCGATAGCAGCACGAGACATTTTAAGTCCTTGTACGTCACCAACTGACCGCGACAAACGACATATTTGTGAGTATGCAGTGATGTGATTGCTGCGCCAATTGCGCCAAACTGCGCCAAGGGCTAACCCTGCTACATCCTGCTACATTTTGCCAAAATATGGGTAATCTGCGTCACGCCTGCGCCAAAGGACCAATTTTGGTCGCCTTTGAACCGAAACTAAACTGAGTACCGTAATTGAGCACACAAGGGCAGGTGGCGCAGCAACCGCGATTCAAAGTACCTGCATCAATCGTTATCCGGTCTTGCATGGTTCTTCCCGCCGTCTCTCGTCTCGCGTCTTTTTCAGCTTTTTCAACGATAGACGCGGGCGTGTGCGGACGCTCCGACGCTGGCGTCCTGGGTATCAACCATGCCGTCATGCTGTGAAACGAAACCATGTTTTTTGCGCGGCAGGAGTTGCTTTATAAGCTAAGCACTCGCTCTAAAAGCAACGGCCGTAGCCAAACTATATTTGATCCCTGCCTGCCTGTCACCGTGGTCGCGCGACGTTGGGTGTTGCCGTCCCCATGTCGCTGCAGATGGCGCTTTTTAAACTGAAACGTAAGGACTGCCGCATGTTCATCAACATTCCTTTTCTTGTTTAATACGCTACTACAAAATCCCTTTAGCTCAAAGACTGCTGTGTCGAAGTATTTATTACCTAGGTTTCTCTCGTTAGGCTCTCTTTCGAGAGGGACCCCAGTACGTGAAAAACCTGCCGCGAAGAAAGTTGGCGAAGAAAGTGATCTAAAGCAACGAAGGCAATGTCTCCCATGCTGAACCCTTACAGCGTGCTTGTTTGTCTCGAGTTGAGTCGTTGCACAAAGTGCTCAAGAACTTTTTGACCCTGGCTGGCGATGCCTTGCATTGATGCACTAATGTTCTTTCTTTTTCTCTTAGTTTAGCCTCGCCTGCCGGACTGGCAAGCACGTGCCTCTGGACTGTTTTTTGTCGTATGCTGGACAGTTGCATTTCGCATACAATTTTGGGAACCAGTTGGCGACGGAGCGGAGTGGCATGCTTTCGATCGAACAGCCATCTCCGCTCGCGCGACAATTTCGCATTGCACGGCAGTTGTTACGTGTTTTATCGGTTGGAGACTGCTTCCATTTATTATAATAATAGTCAGCCTAATGCTGTGATATTTACTACTAAGCTGATCATTTTCAAATAAATTTTAATATGTGCAGTTTGGTTCTTATTTGTGTATAGCGGGTACATAGCTACCGGGTGTTCTTTTTTAATTCGACTTGTGCAGGTGAAGACATAAAGGACGGTTCTCCGTGGCACGCGCTAATTAAGCCCTACGCGACCAGCGCTCCGCTTCACGGTTAATGAACAGGCCTTAACTCACCATGCACAAGCCGTATCAGTGCATCTTTTACGGATTTTAAAATAAATCTGTTCGAATTAAAAAAGAACACCCGGTATATGTATCATTTAACTGAAGTATTGCAAAATGTCTCATGTCATTGGTATTTCAGTTACATGTTGAAAGACTCCCGTTTGTCCACCACTTGAAATAAATATTTATATTTTTCTAAGAATATCTGCTCCAAAAGCCACTTTTGCTGCTCCGAAACACTGTTTTAGCTGCTCCAAAAGCCATTTTGCTGCCCCAAGACACTGTTTTGGCTGCTCCGAACGGTGCTCCAAAACGGCTTGGGCCAATCACATCACTGAGTATGCGATTCGCAGGATGGTTGTGCGGGAACGTGAAGGCAAAAACTTTCGTCGACAAACGGACCTCAAGGCTTGTCACGCTTGATGAAACTCTTGAACGCGACGTCGGCTTGAGTGTGTTGTTAACAATAGTGCAATGTGTAATACATGTATGGAATGTTCGCTCTCTTTTTTTCTCTATCTTTCTCACATTTTGGAACATACACGCACACAAACTTCTTTATAGCCTTTATGCGAAACGAGACTCATAGTTTAGTGAAGACTGTGGACACCCGTTTTCCAAACTTCCCCTTTTTTCGCGCGTTGCGCATTGCCCACAAATTTCAGGAACAACACCGCAGACCTGGGGGGGGGGGGGGGGGGGGAGAGAGAGAGAGAGAGAGAGAGAGAGAGAGAGAGAGAGAGAGAGAGAGAGAGAGGGGGGGGGGGGTTGAGTGTAAAGCTCCTCGATTGGGGTGTGTGTATGTATAAACAGCCTAGGACTTAGTCTGCCTCAACGGGCGACCGGTCTCCCAGCTCTAGATGAGAAATTTAACCGGTGCAGTACAACCGCTACCTCCTCGATGCGTTTGCGTTTGTCTTTCAAGTAGCGTCAAATGCGCCAATGCAGGAGGCCCGTGTCTCGAGCGGCCGTTGGACGCAAATGGCAGCGCAGCACTCAGATGAGCGGCCCTTGGAAGCGAATGGCGGCGGAGCACCCGCTTCGTGGAACGTGTCCCGCACGTTTCCACAACCATAATCAGCGGTACTTGAAAAAAAAAAAAAAGTCTTTATTAAGGTGCTTTAGCCAACGTTAGCTTTAGCCGAGTGGACTAGCGCACACTCGCACACCAGCTTGGAGCACTTAGAGCAAATGCTCGTGCTGCAGAACCCAGAGATCCTTAGCGTGCCTCAATGTCCTTCTGTTTAGGGTGATGCCACCCTTTGTAGTACCCGATGCCGACAGCACGCGCTCACGGGCAAAATACAAAGAAATCGACGAAAACAAAATGTCGCCGTAGCACAGTCAGCGCCACGAGCGCGTGCAGGGACACGCTCTTTCACGTGCTTCAGAACAAAAAATAAAAAGAAGAATTGGAAACAAAATGGCCAGATGTCATCACCCCAAGCAAAGCGCACATGAAGGCACCCTAGAGATCCTATGCTCAATCCCCACCTCTGCCCGTTTCGATCTGGATGGAGCATCGTACCGGCGTGCGGTCGTGTATCATTATACTGCGCGATGCACGTTAAAGACCCCAGGCTAGTGGTTGTACTGCACTGGCCCATCTACAGTGGGTAACAATGTTGCCATGTTTCTGGTAGACTAACCTCCCGCTGTATAAACAACTAATGACTTATTATGTTTATTACACCGCAAGGAGTTCAAATGATGGTACCGAAAACGCACATCTAAAATCAATTTTTTATAACCGCGTGCGGCGTTACTATAGGCTGCTGCTGTTCTAATAAATGGCTGAAACTTTTACAGTTTTTTTTGTAATCTTTCATCTTCTTCATTCCTTCTGCGGCATATCTGTTTAATGGTTGTCGCACCTTCGATTTCTCCCACGCGATCTTTCTCTCGTCCGCGCATTCGTTATCCAATTTGACGTAGGCTCCGCAAGAAAAAAGAAATGAAAAAAGGCTCCGATCTTTTTTGTTTGTTTGTTCTTTATAATATTAAAGTCGTCCGTTTTATTTTTTCTCTGTTACTGGATGTTGTCAGCCTTGTTGGGAATGTCAAACGTCTCCCAGTCTTTCTCTATGTTATATACTTTTTTTTTCATCTTGGACCGTGAGTTTAGGCAGGAAAAAAAGAAAGCGTATGTCCGACGTGTTGCCTTTTGTAAACGACGTATGTTCCCGAGGAGGAGGGGCACGAGAAGGAAGAGGGAGGGAAGGGGGAGCTCGACTGACGGGCAGGGTTCTGTGTGTCCACGTGCGTGTGAAAATGGATTCACTCTTCGATCTCTCGATGTATCGATCGAGACGAGAGAGCGGAGGAAAGAGAGTATTTTTCCCTTTATTGTTCTTTAAACGCACCGCCAGTCGTTATGTTAGCGTGACACGTATCGCATCATATCGACCTTTTTTTTCTTTTTTTTTTTGTCCGTTTGTATGTTGTGAATCATTCGGAACGTCAAGTGTTTTGAAGATATTACTTTTGTTTTTAACGGTATCGTCTATGTTATACTTATACTTTTAATGTCTCGCCTTAAAAAAATATGAAAAAAAGAATCAGGAAGTCATTTGCAATTATAATTCCCGTTTTTGTTTTGCGTTACAGCTGTTCCATTATTATTATTAATAATATTATATTATTAATTGCGATGCACTCACAATTCGTTGAGTGGCATTTTGTGTTTTCAGCGTAGAAAAAACGATTTGGCTAGTGCAGTAGGACTCCCAGTCTCCCACCATGTAGCCAGTGACAGGATAAGACTTGAGTAATCCGTAGCCTACAGCACAAGCTCGTTGCCTTCAACGGGGCTTTGGTTGCGCATGCGGCGAGGTGTTTATCCGAGGCACAGAGCTCGAAGTGGAGCATTAATTCAGTTCTTAACTATAGAACCTTTAATAGGGGTGTGCAAAGAACGCTTCGAATCGAATTGCACAATGTCATCCCTAGCTTGAACACCGAAGATGACGCTGGTTAGATAGCGTGATTTTCCCTTGCGCTGCAAAAACTGTGAATGACGAGCGCTATTTGATTCGAAGCACTGTTCGCACACCCCTATTGTTGAACGTGCATCACGTAGAGTCGATCAGACGATGGCACCTTAGTGTCACGTCCGTTCCTCGTCTTCTCCGAGTTTGCAGCCCGAGGTTTCTCTTTGCGTATGTACTTCCACTCTGATTTATGATCAGCGCTGAGCAGCATGGAAGTAGGGCGATTGTCGTCTTTTAACGCGAAAGCTTGTGTCGCCGAAAAGCCGGCGTCGGTGGGACGGGAAAATCTTGATTGGTCAATAGGCTCATGACGTCATGCATGGCATGACATGACGTCACGCGTGGGATGAAAGTGAATAAAACATGACATGTAATGGCGAATTAAAGGTCGCCGCATGTCTCAAATGTTTTCACTTTACGAAGTAATTCATTTGCATTAAAGAAAGAAGAAATTGAAGAATTTTAAGCGAGATTTGAACCCACAACCCTTCGGTTGCGAGCCTGACACACTACTGGCTAGGCCACGCGGACACGTTTGCGCGCCTTGGGAACGAGGGGGAGTTAATACGTTTAGCTCTCGCGTTCCACTTTTAAAGGAGAAGCTTAAGCGTCCTCCTGTAAATTTTGAGTAGCTTCTGCTGCACGCAGTATTTGACTGTCACCTATTCGCATCTTTCAGCAATGGTGGTACCGCGGTGTGAAATAGACTTCAGAATGAAGGTGCTTGCTTACACCTTCCTGACGGGAAAATATGAAGTAGAGCTTTTATATCGCCCGTATGTCCAAAGATTACAAATAATTACGCGTCGCAGACCCTACATCGTGCTGCTGTTCTACGACGATCATCCAGATGACAGCCACCTTGATAGGAACTATAGTGCGCCCCCTAAGGGCCGTGAAAGTTGTGAATCCTGCTTTGAACAGAGACTTCGGTTTGCTTCACCTTGGCTCGAAATACAGTGGAATAACCTATGGTCGCGAGGCCAGAGTTTTTTAAGGCGCTGATTGTGTGTAGTATAGCTCGCGTGGTGCACCGCTCCTAACTCTGTGGTTCATGTCAAGAGCGTAGACTGCCAAGTGTTCACCTGCTCTGTAAACAGGAGAGGACCAGAGAGCCCGCTTATTGCTGGAAGACGTCGCAAGCTATAGTTAGAACGTCAACCATGATAGGACTGACCCAACAACGCAATGAGGCGATGCTCTTCATTGCGCACAGTTGCTTGAGGCACCACTGGGAAAACACCCGATCCGCAGGATTAAACGGAAACAGCCCGAACAGCTGCTCCCCCCCCCCCCCCCTGCATTTTCTTCTTCGTAATGGTCGGGGAGTTTCATCTAAATATGCGTGGAACACCTGGAAAAGATCCTAAAATAGCTTTCAATCGGTCACGCTCGGCGTTTTAATCACCCTTCGAGACGTCACAGCCTTCGACGCTGAAACCACTCGGGAGGCGTCGAACAGACACTCCCGCGAACTACAGCCGTAAAAGTATGCCCGAACGAGTCAGCCGCTCAACGCGTAAACAAAGCGAGGACCATTTGGGCTATGGTTACCGAGAGGATGGGTATGCTCAGACGCCGGAGCACTCGGCGGTGGCTCTCGGACAAAGTGGAGCGCGCCTCGCTGCAACGCTCGTCTTTGTTCGGGTCCGAGTTTGGCCGTGTTTCAGCGAGAAGCGTCGTGTAGGGAGGCGTGTGAACGACCTGTAGCCAAGAAGGCGCCGGCTACCTGTACACCCCGCTCGCTAACATGGTTGCCGCCGTAGACAGTGGAACGTTGCAGGCTAGATAACCATTCTCTGCCGTCTCAACAAGACCTGGGCCTTTTTTTTTGTTTTTTTGTTTTCAGGGTTTTAGTTTTGAGCGCTAGACTTTATTAAAACACCGTGCGCTTCGTGGAGCTCAGCGTTGTGCAGTTACCCTTACAAAAACAGCTGTCTCAATAACATTCTTCTTAATTGTTTTAGGCTTCTTACTGACTTTTCGGGATCCTACTGAATTTCTTTATAAACTCGCTTTGTTTTGATTATTGTCAAAAAACAACAAAAATGTAATAATTTTCTGTAGATTTATTTATAAAACAATTAAAAGGACGAAGTAATGACGTTTTTTGTAGGATATTTTGTTAGAAAGTTATAAAAACAACTAATGATTTCTTTGTTTACATGATTTTATTTAAAAAATTAAGATAGAAAATTATTGACACTATTTTTCATATTATTTTATAAAAAGAAAGAGAATTATCAAACTTTTATTATTTTATTAAAAATGTCGTGGACATCTTTTTTATCATTTGGAAGATAGTTTTGAAGAATAACGGCTCAAATGTTTTTGGTGAAAATATTGAAAGGGAAAATATGTTTTTTTACAGATTCTTCTTTGTTGACAGTATTTGTAAGAGTTCTAAGAATGCTCGTAAGTTGCTTTGCACTTACTTTTCTTTTAATCTAGGATTCTTTCTTTTTTAGAATCAAAAGGACAAAGGCAAATTAAGGACCTTTTCCATTCCCTTTCCTGTTTCTATTTAATAAAACATTCTGATAACACAACACTCCTAACATACTTTGAAAAATGGCTTCAACTCGACATCTGTCAATAGGAAAATTCTTATTTTTATGGCAGTGTATAGCGTTTCGACCGACGTAACAAAAATAAAATTAAAGTTACACCCGATGTAACATAAAAGTTCGCTGTGCCTAGCGTTACATTTGGACATACCGCTGGAACGCGTTAACCTAACCTCTGTCTTTTTCTCGCCCGTAAACACTGAAAAGCGATTACATTTCTTCTTGGAGCCGTTTTTGTGGATGTTGTTTTAGCGACCACGCCGGATTATTATTAGTTGAACCAATGCCTCTTAGTAAGAGATAGAGTCCACGAACTTTGAAACACCGTTTTCCCCTTGACAGACTCCCGAGAAGGAGATCGGACACTTGGAATCTTTATAAGTGCTGAGGTGGTCACCGGCCAAATGATTACCTTCAATACGTAGGCTATATAAGGCTCCGGAGCAGATAACGGGACTCTGATTCTGGTGTTGAGTGCCTCATGGCGTTTGTGT
>JAZHYW010021481.1:0-156312 GCA_037355805.1 Ixodes ricinus
GCGGAGTTCCCCTTTAAGTGACGCCGGGTTGTGGTTAAACTTTTCAGGGTCAAATTCCCGCATTAAACTTTCAGAATCAAAAGATTATCGATTGTTCTTCCAAACCCACCATATTTTGTAGTTTTAACTTGATAAACGGCTGTTTACGCGTCAAAACGCACTTTTGACAACTTCAGGATTTTTGTTTACTGCGAAGTAGTTAATTGAGCGCTTTTAAACATTTTTATAGATTATATACCTGCAGGGCAGACGGTAAAAAGTTCTATTATACTCCGGGTTCCAGTTTCAGTCCGAGCGCAGTGGACGCCACGAGCGATGTCCCAGCCGATCCAGCGCCGGGAGAAAATCGCGTGACCCGCCGGTTGGGCAGAGCGACACCGGGAGCTCAAGGTCACGGGATACTCTCTCCACGTTGGATTGGCTCGGATGGCTCCTGGGGTCCCGCTGCGCTTGGACTGAAGGTGAAACGGAGTATAGGTCCCGGGAGCAATTAGATATTTTTTTAATAAAATTGCAAAAACGCTAAAATTTTCAAAACTTTTTTAGTTTTTTTTTTTAAATAGTTCAATTAAACAAAACTTCACAAGCCCAACCACATTGTAAGTCGAAAGCCGTGCAAATTTAAGAAAAAATAGTGTTAGGTGTTTCACTAAAAAGCTGATTTTTCATCAATTATTGAGTGATGCCTAATTTCACGCTGTTTTTAAAAATTAAAAACCGCGCTCACGTCATCAAAAAAATTTTTTCGCCAAAAATATTTCAGGGCATGGCTACGGACATTGCGGCAAAAGGCCATGATTATTTTTTTTTTTTAGAAATCGGAAGGGTCGAGCGCAACGTCTGGGACGTTTGACATGGAATGACCCTCATTACTGTTTTCTGAACGACAAATACTCACGAATGCAGTTACAAACTTTGTCATGAAGTAATAAGCATGTAGTTTAGAAATTAAAAGATCACGAGGAACGACATCAAAAGCCTTACTGAAATCAAGAAATATACAATCAATACTTCGTCGCTTGTCGATTGCCAAAGAAAGGTCATGAAAAAATTCAACTAATTGCGTACTACAAGAATATAATTGAACGTGACGCGTTGGTTTTTTTTAGAACTTTGTTACAGAAAGAATAAACAAAAAGGACGGACGAACAGACATATTCTTCCGTCCTTGTCCGTCCTTTTTGTTTAATCTTTCTGTAACAAGTTACAAGAATATCCCTGCCGGAATCCGTGTTGCGACGGATGTAAAAGGTTGGATGCGCTAAGATTTAAAGGGATACTGAACCGAAATTTGAAATTTTCAAATTTCGTTCGGAAATGGGTCAAGCATGACGTGTAATAACCGTAATTCATAATCGCACGTTTGTATTTTGAACGATTGGCTATATTTTTCGTTCCAAACGGTGCACTCGAGCGAGCGCTCGAAGAGAAGCGAACGGAGGGCGCGATGCGTCATGGGATATCCGGCGCAAACAAAAACAGAAAGAAAAGTTTCCCCGCATTCGTGACGTAGCAAGGCTGGCGGGATTATGAGCTTTGCCCTTGGTGGCGTTGTCAGCGTTGTGGTGGTGTCAATAGCGTCATCGCGTTACAACCGAGCCGTTCGAAGTGCCCGTGGGGTGACGAGCGTGTGGCTGGCCCAAGAAGCACGTAGCTTCCACAGCACTGTCAGCTTAGGGCTGAACGGGGTGGGGAAAGCAACTTTTGTCCGAGTTTTGAGCGACTGGCTAATCTTCTAGGGGGAGAATGGCTGCATCCGGCTGCACAAACGAGGGTCCGAGAAAGAGGAAGTCCACCCTTTCCGTCTTCTTGGACTGTTTGGTTCAATTCGCGATTTGTGAGTTGGGAGGAAAGCTAAGAAGGAAAATGTTGAAATGCCAAAGAGCGGCGCTGCGCCAGAGGAATCTGCTACGTCACGACTACGTAGCAGATTCCACAACGTTGCTAGACTACCTCCCAAATAGGCTCCGCATGCATCCACCAGGTGCACATTGGAAGATCGTTTATTTAGCTTTAAAATTAGTTTTCTTGTGCCTTTCAACGGAAGACTGGTGTTTTTGAGGTTAGGGTGCAACATGCAACACATTCAAGCTAGAAAATGAGCGCTGAAATTTCGTTTCACACCTTTAAAGGGCAGCTCCGCCGTCAATTTGAGCGTTTTTATCGAAACATATTTTCGGAAAGGGTACTAAAAATTTAGCCTATAGCAGCGGTTAAATCATTAAAAAACTGTTTACATAATTTATAATCGTTAAAATACGCTGAAACCGATACCGAAACTAACTTGCCACTCAACTGGTCCGCCATTTTGACGTGACGTCACATATGGTATAAACACTCGCACGTGTGCAGTTTGAGCGTGGCCAGCATGGCAGCAGGTTGCTATTTTGTGTTCGTGCCGCGGATAAAGATGAACTCATCAGGCTCGTCTGAATCGAGCAACGATGAGGATATGCTGCTAGATTTTGAGGACGATGACGATAATCCGTTCTCATACGATCCGCCGGCATCGCCTCCGAAGGAACCGCCAGCGGCGGCTGCATTCGTGATCCACCGCCTTGTGGACCCAGATGCCGCTTCCGAAGCGGAATGGTAAGGCAGCTTTTGCTGCTAGCACGCCAAGAAAAACTGATCGACGTTATGCCTTTTAATTGGAGGCACATTTTGTTATATCTTGGGGTCTGACAATAGACGGTTTTAGTAGACCGTGTTTTCAAGCGACGCTTCCGTAGCGCGAGACCCTACGGCATAACACCAATTTCCCCAGTCGCCATTACGCGCTCTTACACAACTGTATAAACTGATAACATAAGCAAAAAGCAGACAGTCGCTAGCACCGACAAGCTACAAAGCAAGCACCCTGACCAACATGTGACGTCGCGGCAACGTCAGCGCCATCATGGCAGCCTCCGTGTGCCGCTCTTGCTCAGTGTTGCCAGTAGGGAGGCAGCAAGTGATTTGGGTGTGTACATGTAAATTTCAAAATTCATTTTCTTCTAAGAAAATTAATATTTTTCTGAGATATTTTGTACACATGCTCAGGAAAGGCATCCAAATACACGGTGAAAATTTTATAGAAATCGGTGACCATCAAAATTACGGCGGAGAGACATCGGTTTGCAGTTTTCGACACTGGCTCTAGGACCACTTTATGCACTGGCATTACTCGTGCAAGCTTCCAGTCGCTGGAAAGTGAGTGAATTTAGCGGTTCAAACCGGTTCCGGTTTGAACCGTTATTCTTGCTCCTCGGAACTGAACCGGAACTGAACCGAAAGCCGTGAGCCCGAACCCGAACCGACCCGGTAAAAATTTCGATTCAACATTCTGCGACTCTGCCACCGACACCGCCAACACATCCAGAAAGTGCTGCGGACCGGTTTCAGTTTTGAAAATCTCTCCGCCTATCCCACCGTTTGCACATTCCTATCCAACACAATCCAATCCAGTTCCGGTTTACCTTTCAAGTCTTGCCAGCAGTGTACCGTTTCGTGTGTCGATGGGTAAACATCGTGATAAAAGCAGGCACAGTACTTCATCTGGACATAGGCACAGAGATCATGATGATAGACAAGATGACGATCGTCATGCCAAGCGCCCGAGACACGAAAGGAGGAGCAGCGCGAGAGAGAGTGGCCAAGAAGAACCGAAGCCCAACAAATTGCATCACGATCAAGGCGAGCCTCGAAGTTTGTTGTTCTTCCGTCATGAACTCTCGAGGATTTTCTTCGCTGACAACAGCCCGATACGCAGGTGAGACTATTCAACACCGTTGATGTGTTCAGCGACAGTCACTGGCAGGGTCAGAACGGCAGGGAGGTCTTTTGTTTTGCGGTGCCCAGCGCGTTCATTTCGTGACTTTGGAATGCCAGCCAACCACGCGCCATACGAATGAGCGCGGAACATGGCACCGGCCAAAAGCCCATTCCAAAATATTTTCTGCACCTCGGGCACACGCTCGCCGCCAAAGCACGGCGAAAGGCACGGAGCTGCCTTTCACCGTGCAGTTTTGATCCTGTCATCAACAGCAGGGTGTTTTTACGGACGTAATTTCGTCCACCTGTTTGAAGATAAAGACGTCTTGTGTGTCTGCCCCCCTTTGTAGCCTCTGCCTTGGATTTTAGAAATGTTTACCATTTTGTTGTTGTGAGCTGTCTGGCGCGTGCAGAAGTCGAGCAATCCGAGGATTTACATGACCCTCGAATTCGTAGTGCACACAGGCTTATAAGTCTTGCCACGTTGACATTTCCTCACTAGGTTGCGATGTAATTCTTCAGTTATCACTAAATTTGTTTGAACAAACAAACTCTCAACAAAATGGTGGATTGACGTCATGTGAAAACACCTTATAGTCCGGAAAGCATTGCATCTGTGCTCGGAGGAAGAGCACACAACATGCATTGATCACGCTCACCTGTGAACGATGCCGCAGGAACTCCAAGCAGTACGACGACTTTTGGACGTTTCTGAAGAAGTATGAAGAGCACAAGCGGAAAAAGCGTGATGAGCCCGGGGAATCTCGAGGTTGGTTTTCCCGAATTGTTGAACATAGTCACAGTTGATATAGCCCCCTCATATGCCACGCAAAATGGTTCAAGCTGCTGAAAAAGCACGCCCTGTAGTAATAACATAACCCAACCTACTAACCTAGTCCACGGGCAACATTGTTCATACTAATTCCGCATGCAGTAGCAGTCCAGAGTAAAAAATAAAATAAAACACATAAACATTCAAACATAAAAGAAAAAGAAAACACCTTATGTCATAGGGGTTTTGACTTTAATTTGCCTCCGGAAAGATTGCATGATTGCACGTGTCTGGCACAATAAAATTGTTTTCTTTCTTTCTTCTCCTGGTAACGCATATATGTCGAAGACTTGCATATTCTGCCTTCACCACTGGGGCTACCTTCTGATTAGGTCTCAGTGGTCTGCAATGGGCAGTTTGTCTATGCACAGTGAAAAACCCATCAATTTTTCTTATAGGCCCGCCGTGTCTAAGACGTTTTTGCAGGGCAGAAGCATCTGTCATAAGCGAGTTTCACAGATGGCATTCAGCATCACAAGAGCTCAATGGCATAGCCAGGGGGAGGAGGAGGTGTCTAAAGAATCAAAAGCCCTCCCCAACCTTTTTTTTTTCTTAAATTCATGATGTAATTTTATTATGCCTAGCAGTGGCGTGTCTAGAAAGATAGCACAAACCTTGGTGCCGTGCCTTGTGCATCCAGTTCGTTTTTGAGCTGCTGTAGTGGTTAACACGTCGAATATGAGGTCAGAAGACCTGACAGGGCCGTCTAGAAGTGTTACAATGGTAAGTGGGGGTGGAGATGATGAGGGACTGTTCGGATCTTAGTGCTGGCCCACGTTTTTCGGACCTCGGTTTATATCATTGGTTCAGCAGTATGGTTTAGTCATCTGCACACTTCGAATACATTTATAATAAGCTTTATAAATTCATGATTAAGCAATGAGAAGAAATAGGAAACTGGGTAAAATATTAACAATATTATCAAAGGCCATAAATATAACTAATAATGTGTCACTTTCGCAAGACCACAAGGAAACATGAGAAAAAAAAACACGAGAATATTTACAATAGCTGAGCACAGCTCAGCTATTGTCCTTTCAGCTTAGCTCGTTTTGCCGACTCCTTATTGCGACGCCGACAAAGATTAGAGAACTAATGCGAGGCACAAAGTGGTAAACATGTTTTAACAACAGGGATCAACAACAAAGGGCTGCTGCCTTCACTCTCGAAAAATACATGCCAAACAAATTTGAGCAGGGAAAGGGTGGAAAACGTTCTTCGGACAAAGAAAAACCAAAATGTACAAGCCGCAAGCAAGCAGAAACCTTTCCTCACCCGCCAATGGAGTAGTTTCACCAAAAACAAAAATTACAACACCGGCGGCCCGGACAGTGTGGAGCTGCAGTTCGCAAAGTCAGAGGGCGCAGCACTTCAAAATCGTCAGCGACGGTGCTAGCGGTGCCATCGCTAGCAATGGCATTGCTGTCGCTAACGCCAATGCTGTCGGCCACCAAACAACCGCCACCACCCCCCCTTTGAAAAAAATATATCCTGGCGACGTTACTGCAAGAGTTGTTTTGCTAGGTCTACTGACGTGCCACTGTTTGTTATATCTTTATCCTGCAGAAAACCCATCTGACTACCTGGAAACATCTCTGGGACTACCACAGACCTACGACCCAATCCACAAGGTCAACTTCTCCGTCTTCCCCGGTGAACCCAAGGCCCTGATGCTTGACGCCGGCGTTATGGTTGACACAGACGACAGCGCTAACTCGCTGTCCGAAGCAGACGTCGCAGAGGCTCGCACAGTTTTCCACCTCTTCCTGGACTTCCTCCAGCGCCAAAAATTTGCCAAACTCAAGAAGCTGCGCGATTTCCAAAGGAACCTCCCGATCGCTCAGCAGAAAGAAGCCATCATCGAAGCAGTCCAGAAACATCAGGTGGTCCTGATCGCCGGAGACACCGGTTGCGGCAAGTCGACGCAGATACCGCAATACCTCCTCAATGCAGGCTTCGAGGGGATTGTCTGCACCCAGCCGCGCAGGATCGCGGCCATCGCACTTTGCAAGCGCGTCGCATTTGAGACTCTCAATGAATATGGCACGCACATCGGGTACCAGATCCGGTTCGAGCGGCGTCCGCAGCAAGCACACGAGGATGATCTTTATGACTGAGGGGCTCCTGCTGAGGCAGATCAGCAGCGACGCAATGCTGAAGGACTACAGTGTGATCATCCTGGACGAGATCCACGAGCGGCATCTGACATGTGACTTCCTTTGGGCGTCGTCAAGTGCCTGCTTCAGCACCGGAGGACCTCAAGGTCATCCTCATGTCTGCCACGATCAACATCCAGCTGTTTGCGCAGTACTTCAACAACTGCCCCGTCGTTCAGGTGAAGCACCTCGCTGAGAGTCGCTTCACTGGCCGGTCACAAAGAAAGCTGAAATCTTCTGTGGCAGCTGGTTAAGGATTACCAAGAAACTAACCATCATCTATTGTAGAAGGGCTGCTTTCTTGTGCTCAGAACCTTGGTTTGGCCATCTCTCTGGGAATCTTGTGACTAACATCTGGTGTAGTAGTAACTTCGTGTAGCGTTGCCGTATGTATAGTAGAGGGTATTCTCAAGTGCATCATTTCCTCTGTATTTTACCTTGTCCTTGAGTGCGTGCCAGCAGCAAGCTTCCATTGTTGTTTCTGTCTGTTGTTTGTAGCATGGTACATCCAGTAATATCATTGTTGTGGATGCCTCCTGGAAACATGCCAAGCACATCTTTGAGCAGAATGCCAAGGGCAACTTTACATCACACTCAGTTGTTTTTGTTTTTCCTTATATGCTTCAAGTCAGTCCATATTCTGACCTGCATAGCTCGAAGCCAGTGCATCAGTCTGATATCGTCATATTACATTACTCCGCTTGCAGGAAGGACTTTGAATTTGCTAGTGCATTTACCTTGCTTCTTGGTATCACCTGGCAGTAATACAGGGTCCATTGTCTCTCAGTGAGACCTCACATCCCTCAAGAGTAGCACACACTCACATTTTAGTATTGGCCCTGGGTAGGACTCATTAGGAGTTTGGTGAGGAGGTTTCTATATTATTACACGCTTATACTGTAGCAGTAATTTGTCATAAAACGGGTGTCCTGTACCTACATGCAGGTGCCAGGACGCCTGTTCCCCATCCAAGTCCAGTACTGCCCAGTCCCCGTCGAAGAGAAGCGTTCCCGCACGGGCCGCCTCAACCTGGCCCCCTATGTCCGTCTGCTCAGCCTGGTGGACAACAAGTACCCCAGCTCAGAGAGGGGGACCTGCTCGTCTTTCTCAGCGGCATGAGCGAGATCTCGGCCGTTCAGGAGGCGGCTGAACAGTATGCAAGCCAGAACGGCCACTGGATCATACTTCCACTCCACAGCACTCTGTCGCTGGCCGAACAGGACAAGGTACGGCCAGAACCACTAGATACGCCGCGCTCGATGGAATTTTAAGCTGGCCATGAAACAGTTCTTTTCCATCGCTAAATGCTGCTCCAAGTTAATTTCCGACATTCAGAACCTTCAGAGTGTGCATCAGGTTTTCTCTCCGTTTACTAGCAGTCACAGAAACAATGTGAGAAAACAAACGGCATTTGCTCCTTCAACTCGCTGCCAGAGCGTGAGGCCAGATGTCCTCGTGCCAGTTATATCCATCCGACGTTCGTCACAGTCACGTGCTAGGGGTTTGTCGCTGTACACAATGTCACATGTTGTGTTCCAGACATTGTTAAAGTTTGGCTGTGTTCATAACCCCAACAATTGAAAACAAGCCCCACCTGGATGTCCATTCAATCAATGACCATCACTGAACCGAACCCAAATTGGGTGCTCACGCAGTGCTCGTGTTCAATCCGCAACCCACGTTCAAATATAGACCACCCGGGTTATGCCTAGCATTATGACAACATTAGTGATTGCGCGACTGCGTCGGCAAGCTATGTAAAGGGAAAGACTGAAGTTAAGCTTCCTTTTTCTCCTCAGAATTACTCCACAACAAAGGAGGCCTCCGTCTAAGTGGTACAGTGTGTGGGTGTAGACAAGCAGTATGCTTGTGTAAAATGTTTAACATCCCAATTCAATGTTGTTTCATGACCTCTTTAAAGGAAAACTATCTGGGAAACATCTTTCCACATGTTTTGAAGGCATAGCATTTATAGGGCCAGTGCTTGAGGTTTTCATGACACCATGATTTGTTGTCACAGGATATCATGACGTTGCATGATGCCGTGATATTGTGTAACACTGATATCACATGATCTGATGTCATGCCACGTGACATCATAAGACACTGATGTCACATGTGGCACCATGTTACACTGATGTCATGTGGCACTGTGACGTCACGTGACATTGTAGTGTTGCATGGCGTCATGTGACACTGTGACGTTGGGTTGTGTCACATGGCGTCATGTGACATGTGACATGGAGGACCTATAGATGCTATACATTCCGAGTGTCTTTGGGATGCACCAGGGGCAGCCAGCCTTTTACCTTGTGCACGTTCAGGCATCTGGGGAAACGTCTCTCTACGTGTTTCCCTCTACGCATGTTCAGGTGTTCGACTACGCCCCGAGAAGGTGCGCAAGTGCATCCTCTCCACGAACATTGCGGAGACCTCGGTGACCATCGACGGCGTGCGCTTTGTCATCGACTCGGGCAAGGTGAAGGAGATGAGCTACGACTCGGCCAGCCACATGCAGAAGCTCAAGGAGTTCCCCATCAGCAGGGCCAGCGCTGAGCAGCGCAAGGGACGGGCCGGTAGGTCGACGCAGATGCAAAGCAGACCCCAGGAAAGGCTTTCATTCTTCCCTAGGCAGCAAGCACGTACTGGAAACAGCTTCTGCAGATCTTAAGGCTTGCTTATATGTGCATCTCTATGCTGGCATGACAGAAGTCAGAGCTGCATTAACGCTCCTGTTGACTCTGGTGATGAATTAGCGCTGGCATTCTGTGTGTAAGCAAAGAAAAGCGGGTTCACATGCATTGCAGCGCTGCACAGTGCTGATATATGAGTGCAAAGTCGGCACTCTTTCTATAGCGCTGAATTAATGCACCGACGCATCTGTGAACAGTCTAAAGCGTTGCAACAGACTCTAGGTTTGGTCTAAAGATTTTTTGAGAAATGCGGTGGCCTCATGTCAAGCCTGTGCTGGACATTCCAGGCACTGTTAGACCTCAGGCGAAATCAGTCCACTTCCAGCTGGATTATGGAACTGGAAATGAGGCAGTCCAGCTTGGGTCCAGCTAGATCCAGCTGGGTCCAGCTGGAATCTAGCTGACCCAGCTGACACTGACCAGACTGGAAATGAGGCAGTCGACTGCCTCATTTCCAGTTCTATAATCCAGCTGAAAGTGGACTGATTTTCGCCTGGGACTTTGACTGTATTGATCCCAGTATCTTTGAGATAAATTATCATATTGATTTTGAGGGTTTCATTTTCTCTTTTAATATCTTATCTGCAGTACTGCTGCCAATTCGTTTCTATCAATGATTATAAGTCAGTTCTTACTTAATATTTCTTGCGGTGTACTACAGGGAAGCATTTTAGGTCCTCTCTTATTTCTTTTTTATATCAATGATATTGTTACTATCGACACTGAAGTGGAGTTTATCATTATACGCAGACAATACAAGTATGATTGTTTCACATAAAAATATTGGAAATGTTATTACTGAAGCAAACAGTGTCCTTTATAAATTAAGAATGTGGTGTGAAAGCAATTCTCTTCATGTAAATGCTGACAAAAGCAAGGCTGTGATATTTCAACTGCGCTCAGGAGCACAGATAAAATTACCATACTCTGAATTATGCAGTAACAATGCTATACAGTACGCTGATAAGGTCAAAACTTTTGGTGTACTATCTTTTCCTATAATATGTCATGAAATCAACACATAGATCATATTTTTAATAAACTGTCAGAAATTGTAGGCCGTTTTAAATAAAATATAGGAACCTTTTACCCTACGCGGTGTAAAACTTCAACTTTATAAATCGCTTTTTTATGCTCAATTTTATGCTACATACATCTTAGTTTGGGGATCTACAGGATTAACTAATCTTAAACGCATTAAGAGTTTGTAACGCTCTGAGATTACTACAGTGAAAAAGCTATCTCGGGCAGTAGTGCTAATGTTTCCTGCGACGGCCCCGTCAATGCCCTCTTTTGACAAAGGATTCCCTAACTGATGTATCATATATTTATTCTGAATGTTTAATATTAACCCATATCAAGCTGAATTAGATGGTAAAACAGGGAACTTTTTGAAAGGTAGCTGACCTCACGATTCCAAATTTAATTTACCAGCTATCCGTCATTTTCGCCCCATGGCATACTCCTCTATCGTGAACTAATTTTGGTCACCGTGAGAGTTAAAGGCGCGTGCAACGATATTCAATTGGAATGTTTTTCACTTTACACGAGCTTACTGGCACTAGTGGGACTCAAGGTTACTCGCATGCAACGCCACTGGCCAAGAAACTCCTTTGTTGCGGTGTAATTTCAGAGACAAAAGCGATCATTTTCATTCAATCTCTCCTTTGCAAAATTTGATGACGTTTGATGACGTAAAGTGGGGATCGCAGTACACCCATATGACGATATTTGAATGCTGTTCATAGATTGGACCCGAGCATTGCGTGGGCACTCGATTTGGGCTCGTGATAATTACTAGCTCGAGAATCATTCGGGTAGTGGCCCGTGTCCAATCGCTGCAACGACGACAATAGCCGAGCCATAACAATGTGTGGAACTCAGCGCGTGTCCTGTGCTTTGCCAACCCCAGCGCGTGGCTATGATCAACTTTGGCGGCATATAATCGGCTCCAGATCACGTGGCCGCTTGTTCTGGCTGCGAGTTGAGGGGGTGAACGCTGCTTGTTTTTCTTTAATTTTTTACGGGGACTTCGATTGCGTGGGGTGAAAAACGAACGCGTGTTTCATAGGTCATTAACGTCAGGGATCCGTTCTAAAAGGTATTTGCGCAAAGTACAAAAATTGTTGTGATCGCCCGTTTAAGCATCTACTTCCCGAAATATTAAATAGCATTGCATCAGATGGAATTGATATTACTTTGTACCCAAAAAGCATATATCAAACATTTGACAAATGTGCATGTAGTCATTTCTGCTATGGTAAGAGTGTGTAACTATTTTGTGTTATCATATTTTGTTATTTAATACTTCTGACTTTTGGAGCTGTTGTCTGCTTGCTTTGTAGGGATGCCAAGGGCTCGTCAAATTGTGTAAAACAGCTTTTTTATATATCACCCCCCATCCCCCAAGATGGAAATAAAACAATGTTCAAAAATGTAAAAAGAAAAAGAAGTATGGTGCTTCCTTATAAAACCGAGCGGTGCTGTTTGCAGGCAGGACAGGTCCCGGCGTCTGCTTCCGCCTCTACTCGGAGCTGGAGTACGAGGCGCTGTCTGCCTACTCCT
Organism: Ixodes ricinus; assembly: GCA_037355805.1. Lineage (NCBI taxonomy): Eukaryota > Metazoa > Arthropoda > Arachnida > Ixodida > Ixodidae > Ixodes > Ixodes ricinus. The sequence continues at coordinate 12,000 of JAZHYW010021481.1, forward strand.
ACCCCCGAGATCCAGAGGGTGCCCCTCAACTCCCTCCTGCTCCAGCTGGTGGCACTGGGCCTGCCCAACGTGCGCCAGTTCCCATTTCTGGAGCCTCCGCCGAGCGAGAGCATTGAAGAAGCTGTCCAAGTGCTCAAGGAGCAGGTGAACCCTGTGTGGACAGTTGGACTCCAGCTGGCGTGCCTCGACGTGAATACGCTAAGAGTGGTTGGAACGTTGAAAGTTGTAATTTTTTTAAAGTTACGGCAACTATTGTTGCTTTTGTAAGAATATAAGTTTGTGGCTTCGCTACCTTCCGGCACAAGTAACTGTAATACCCTAGTTATACCCTCGTTACACGGGCACCCTTAACCTAGTAGTTAAGTCATGGCCTTAACTTACGCATGCACAGCTTTGATGGGCGCTGAAGATGTGCAAGAGCATGTGCGCCCATAGCTTTGATTGTATAGCCACAGAACATTGTTTAAAAAAGTATAATGTGGTAATTGTGGCTTAGCGTGACTGCAGCTAAGTGTGCCCGTGTATCAAGTGTATAACATGGGCACCCCTTAAACTCAGTTAAGTGTGACTGAGGTCAGGCTTAATTGTGGTTAATGGTGCCTGTGTAACTGGGGCATAGTTAGTCCGTTGACACTTTAACCGCAGTTAAGTTTTCACACTTAACTGTGCTTAAGCGTGCCTGTGTAACAAGGGTACTACAACTCTCTCACTTCTAAGCTGTGAAATCGAAGCTGCAGCTGCAGGTTTCGGTTTGAACGGGCATTGCACCAGCGTGCATCAGTGGCTACGTTCCATTTACCTACACCATGATGCACCATGCCACACTCAATACTCACCGCCGCATTTTATTTACGAGCACAGCTCTATCTTAATTGAAAAGGCATACCGGAGGTACGCTGCCCTGCACTTTTGTGCACCGCACCACACTTGTCTGCACCAGTTTAGGCCAGTGCGAGTGATATATCGAGCGAGCCTGGCGTCGTCACTATTGCACGAGTCATAATAAAGACCCCGGGTTCAAGCACTCACCGCACTGGTCATGCTGACTTTCCGTATTAGTGAGACAAGTCGTCAAGTTTCAAGGTGGATTACTTTCAAGGTGAGATCAGGCGTTTACAGACTAACTCAATCTTGAACTTTGACTTCAGGGTGCCCTGACGGCGGACGAGGAGCTCACCCCGACCGGGCGCATCCTGTCCCAGCTTCCTGTGGACGTGACCATTGGCAAGGTCCTGATCCTGGGCTGCGCTCTTCCGCCTGGTTGACCCCGTGCTCTCCTCGCTGCCGCACTGAGCATACAGTCCCCCTTCACCCAGCGGTCATTCAGGGACTCCGATGCTTCGGTGAGCTGCATTTTTTCGCATGGTGATGCACTCTCATTCCTTTTTAATGCAGAACGTATTATGGGCACTTCTGCACGGTAATGGGCTAATCATCCGATCCGCACCCGCAGACTTTGTATTTGCACTAGTGGTGCAAAACTATCGATAATACTTTCGATAGTATCGATAGTCGCCAGAAATCTGACTATCGATGGTAAAAAAAAATTATAGATAGTACTATCAATAGTCAACTATCAAAAAACTATCGATAGTACTATCGATAGTCGACTATCAAAACGATCGATAGTACTATCGATAGTCGACTATAGAAAGTCTGTGGATAGTACTATTGATTGTCGACATTGGAAAATTATTTTCCGATAGTACCCTATATTATTTGTCATCTTCCTTCCTTGTTCAGCTATCACCCAAGATGGAAAATTATTGTTAATCGACTATCGGACAACTATCGTTAACTGACTATCGGAAACTGTCGATAGTACTGTCAACGGTTTACTATCGATAGTTTTAAACGACACTTGTAGTTTGCGTTGCTCCCTCTTCTCTTTTCCTCGCTTTATTTTGTCAAATGGGACACCAACTAGCCCAAGCACTTAGCATCCCAACTTTGGTTTAGCTTTTAGTGATGACGAAGACTGGAGTTTGGGCTGAAGAGAGGGGGAAGGGAGGTGATTTGCGGTTCGGCAACTATGTTCGCTCTATTAATGCAAAACTATCAGATGTGTACTATCAATCGTATTGGTAGTCGCCAGAAATCTGACTATCGATTGTAAAAAAAGAACTATCGATGGTACTATCGATAGTCAACTATCGAAAAACTATCGATAGTACTATTGATAGTCGACTATCGAAAAACTATCGATAGTACTGTCAATAGTCTATTATCGATAGTACTATCGATAGTCTATTATCAATAGTTCTGCGACACTATCATTAGTTTTAGAAAAACTATCGATAGTATCGATAGTCAATTTATCAATAGTTTTGCATCACTACTAGTCCGCACCCGAACCACATCTGCCAGGTTCTTAAATGATTGTATCCGCTCCTACATACTTTGTATCCGCATCCGAACCACATCTTTCAATGTTCCTAAACAATTGTATCTGCCTCTGAACCGTATCCGCCACATTCTTAAATTATTGTATCTGCACCCGCATACTTTGTATCCTCATCCGAACTGCATGCGGAATGTTCTTTAATGATTGTATCCGCATCCGATCTGCATCCGCATGCTTAGTATCCGCATCCGAGCAGCATCTGCCTTGTCTCCTAAATTATTGTATCTGCATCCGAGTCCGAATCTGCATACTTTGTATCCGCATCTGAACTGCATCCGCCATGTTCTTTAATGATTGTGTCTGCATCTGCATACTTTGTATCCTCATCTGAACCACATATGCAATGTTCTTAAATTATTGAATCCGCATCCGAACAGCATCTGCCATACTCTAAAATTATATCTGCATCCGACTTGCATTGCATATTACTTTGTATTCGCATCCGAAATGTTCTTAAATTATTGTATCTGCATCCAATCCACATCCGCATGCTTTGTGTCTGCATCTGAACCGTATCTGCCAACTTCGAAATCGCATATGACCCGCAATATGTGCAATAATGTTCAATCATATTATCAAGCATGAATGAAAAAAAGAAAAGCATCTGGATGGTACCTTTAAGTAGGGTTCCGTGTTTTTGGATAAGTCCGAAACTCCGATAAACACCCGCCGGGAAAATTTTTGTCAATTCAGATTTATACGATAAACTCCGCATTTTAAGGCCCCCCTCCCCCCCAAGAAAAAAAGATGGTGATATTACAGTCTAAGCTCATTATAACAGACCCGGTTACAACAGACATTTGGATATAACATACCGATTTGTGAAGTTCGGTTGGTTTTCCTCTATGCACCATTGACTTAAAGGGGCACTGACACATCAAAATCATATTTTTTTTTATTATCCGAAACGATTGAAAACGGTGCCGGGACATTACCCTCAAAATTCGAAACTTGGGAATTCAGTATTTGTGAATTAAAAAAACAATTTCCAAATGCTGAATTTGAAGTTCCCGCGCGGTCCCCGGCAGTGCAGTCAGTCAAATTTTGCGGTCTCCTGCGACTCGACTTTCTCTCGGACCTCCGCTGACCCGATGCGAGGAGGAGGCGAGCTGGCGGGATAGAAGGGAGCCGGCGCGGGAAAAAACCGGTTTCTTCGCCGACACGCCGGTCTGCTCGAGCGCCGCCAAAGAGAGGACACAAATCTAGGAAGGGACATCTCACCGAACTCTGATTTTTGGTATTTCAAAAAGAAGGGCCGTAGTGCGTTCGCAATTGCGTTAAAAAACATGTTTTACGATTGCCATTATTAAATGTTATAGAAATGTCGCCTACAAAGCTTCTAAATTTCCTGATTTTTGACGTCATCGATCATAAGAAGCAAGGAGGTAGCGGCGGGAGATTTAAACGCCAAAAATAAAAAGGCGCGCGCGCGCGCGGAAATTTTTTTCGCGATGCGTTTTTTTTTGCGTGTTTATGACTACAACTTGCGTCGTTTTAGACAATAAAAAAAAATACGACCTTTGGGGTGTCAGTGCCCCTTTAACTTCATATCTGCATACAACATACTCCTTTTACAACAGACCAAAATCTTGGTCAAAACCAAGGTCTGTTATAACGAGCTTGACTGTATACAATTAAGTTTGATCAGCACACAGGGTCAATGGTCCTGAGAAAATGCCTGCACAGTTATCTTTCAAATATGAACCATTGTCAAAAGGGGTTCTTACCGCTTATCTCGTCAAAGTTCATTCAGCACAGCAGGTCATTCCACTTTTGGGTCACGACAGAAGTCACTGTTTTGGTTTCCAGTCTGAGCCATACTATTCTGTGATTCTTAGTGGAAGGAGATATTGTGTTTTTATTACAGTAAAAGCTATGAACCATAGAGATTGCATAAGATGGGGAAGAGGTGAGAGGGGGGGGGGCAGTTGAAGCTTTTCTATTACATCCTTCACCACTCCACCTCGTGCGGCCATGAGTAGGTTCATGGAATAGGATGGGATATCGAGCTTCCCAGCAACTACCTCCAGAAGTTTACTGATTTTAAGGTATCAATGTTCATTAAAACAACACTTGTGTACAACGTTTGTTGTGGGACGAATTAGGTATTGCCAATGGCAATGGCACCAATGCCAAATCCAGCTGAAGAAGTATTACAAGATAAAAGCATGTTTTTTTTTTTTATCTGGCAGCACACGTTTACACCTAGATATTATTATATACTTTTTTAATTTTTTTATAGAAACACTTCAAAATTAGACTTTGAATTTTGGAGAATTGGGAATAAAAACAAAAACAAACTCCAATAAACTCCAAATTTTCGACAAAAAAAAAAACACTTCCAAAAAGCATTTTTTGAATTCAACAAAAAATAAACTTCAAAACATGGAATCCTACTTATAAGCCATTTGCTTATCTTTGTACAGAGAACTCTTTGTGTCAGAATACGGTGAAAGTTATTTTATCATACTCTGTTTTAGTGTATTTATGTTATAAGTAGAGCCACTGCGCAGAAAACAGTTTGAGTATCCGCATCCGATCCGCATCCGCAGACTTTGTATCCGCATCCGAACCGCATCCGCAAACTTTTTACATTATTGTATCCGTATCCGATCCGCATCCGCATACTTTGTATCCGTATCCGAACCGCATCCGCAAAATGTGGAACCATGTCGATGTTCTTGCTAACCACCAGAGGTTACGATTACATTTAGACTAGCAAAATCAGCGGAAATCACGCCGACCGCGTTCTTCCCCGCCGCACGCGGAATCGGAAACTTTCACCTGTGGCCCCTTAACTCTCCCCTGAAGTCTAAACGCCTAAAAAAAAAGGTCATAAAAAAAAAAAGTTCGGAAAGAGAGGAGGAGAAGCAGTGGTAGGAAGACAAAATCCTTTCTGTGATGTTACCGAGCGTATGCGGCCGCCTCGAGTCTCACGGTGTTTCGTGTCAGCCAGCGGGCAGATGCGCCGCTAAGTCAGAGTCCAAGGCCTGATCGGATCGACTAACGTGTTGTTCGAGAAAGATCGCGGCCTGCAGGCGCCCAAATATATATATTAAAAGAAAACTTTTTTTTTTTTGCTTTGGGGCGGCTACGGAGGTTGCGCGCGGCAGCCGCTGGCATTGCTGGCGCCCTGGCGTCGTAACCGGACGAATATGAACTACCAGACTTTCTTGGCTAGAACTCTAAGCATACAAAAAAGAAACAGGCAATTTACGGGCTGCCTATGTGCGTGCGCCGCTGATTCCGAAACTTTGCAAACCGTGGCGCCACAGGGTCGCGCTCGCTGTCGAAGCACTTCTTTTGTTTTTGGTATCATGACCACACCACTCTCTGCGGAGAGGGGGAGGTTTCTTCTACTTTCTTGTGACTTGTTCGTTTGAGGTTTTCTTTGCCCGAGAAAGTTTTCCGCTCTTTCCCTGCCAAAGAACTAGCTTTCTCGGGACGATTGATGCCCTGCATTCTTTACTTTTACTTTTTCTATAGATAGCATTTTTGACGAGATGAAATGCACTAACTGAAGCGATCTTCAGTAAGAATCAGATCTTTCTTAGGATCCCTATCGTTTCTTCGAAACGCGTTTTGTGGAAATACGTTTCGTGGACAACTTTTCACGGACATACATTTCATGGACACACGGTTCGTCGACGCTGTACGTTTTGTGGGCACATGCCCCTGCGACGTTTTGTCGACAACGTATTTCTTCACTAAGCCGCTAAAAGCTAGCGCGCGATTCACTAAGGCGTGCTTAACCAAACCATGTCCCCCTCCCCCTGTAATCCAGGCGAGACGCAAAAAGTTTGTTACGAAAATAGCAGGGTTGTGTGCGACGAAACGTCTCAGGTTTTTCGATGAAACGAACACGGGAAGCCTTTCGATCAAACGTCGCATGTCGACGAAACGATCTGTAGATGAAACGTCAGTCGACGGACTGAATGCCACCGGGCAAAAATTTAGATCCGGATCCGCGGATATCCGCATCCGCAGCCCCTGACATCCGCATCCGATCCGCAATCCGCCAAAATCCGTCTAATTTTTATCCGCATCCGCCAGTTTACTGCGGATATCTGCGGATATCCGCGGATAATCCGCGGATATGCAGGGCTCTAGTTATAAGCAATAGTCCTTCCAGAGAGTGTCTCTGGAAAAATTACTGCAAAACAAGCCTGCAGCGCAGTTTGTGACGGTCGTGAGCTGTTAGTTTGACTGTCGTGAGCAAATGGAGCGTTAGCAGCGAGATGGCGGTGTGCCGGTAGGTTTTACCACAGGGTTTTACTGTGCTGATAGGCGCCGATGCCACCGACATATTTTCTGAATCGGTGCCTCTCATCAGCACGATAGCCATGGACACATCGCGGCTGAGCGAATTTAAATAGATATATTGCGCTACAGCGACAGCATGGGACTGGTCCCATACGCCTGTTGCCTGTTGGAAAGTGCGGCAAGTCTTCCGACGAAGACTCCAGTTTTTCATCGGAATCGGACGACAAGGAGTGGCGACTCCAATGTACGGAATGTTCCGAGCATACACGGATGACCTTAGACCTGGAGCTTCAGTTGTCCCGCCTCCAGCGCAAGCTTCCTACCTTCGGTGACGCTTTGGCGTCTCATGCACCTTGACTGCATGCACACAGGCAAAGCATGGCGGAAGGTCGTGCGTCTGAAGGTTGTGTGTCCGATAGACGTACCCTGCCATTCTCCTTTTGTCAGTGACAATAGCAGTTTTCGGTTTGTTCATTCCTATCATGGAAGAGCGTTGCACGAGCACTCTGTCAGCGTTCGACTGAAACTTCTATCCTCGCCGATTGAGCAGACATGCCGGTTTAATGCTGACACAGCACTCGTGTCCAACCTATATCACATGCTGGCCTTCTGTAGGTGACACGGAAAATCAAGCACTATGACCTTGTTATACTATAGTCGGTGACAGGTCAAGAACGAAGTGGAAGCTCCTCCCACCCTCTTTCCACTTTAGTAATGCGAACGCTGGAGGGGAGGCGAACTCTTCTCCGGCGTTCGCTTTGCTAAAGGGGAAAGGGGTGCAGGAGCTTCCACTTCGTTCTTGACCTGTCACCGACTATAGTTCAGAGGCTCTCAAAATTTTTGGTCTCGAGGAATGGCTGTCTCCCTTTACCGATAGCCAGGAAACTCTTTCCAGTCTCGGCGCTGGTGCAATAAAGCAGTTGAGGAGCCCACACACCTTATTAACGAAAATTGTAGACGATCACGCAAAGTGTGCTGCGAATGACAGCGGTAGCCGCTGCGTCGTGGAAAGGCACGTCGAAGAAGATTTGCCCTCAACCAGTGTGCTGTACAATGTTTGCTATGGGTTCTTTGCTTTCGGTGGAGTTAATGAAGGAGATGCGTGCAAGATGTGTGCTTTGGTGGAACGATTGTGCGAGTTGTTGCACGTGTTAAAACAAAACACAAAGACATGCTTTTTTTTTTTTTTTTTTGGCTGAAGCGTTAGCGTTTTTTAAGAATGGAGGCGCTTGTGAAAGCACCTGCAGCAGAGGAAGCGAAAGTGTGTGCGCGAGCAGCTCTGTAGAGGCACGGAGAGTACGCGAGGACGGAACCTGGGCGGCGGTGGAAGGGAGGTGATGGGGCATGTCCGCACAGGGCTACCGTGTGAGAGTATTTCTCAGCGGCGGCTGCCGGAGAGGTGCAGGGAGGAGGAAGGGAGAGCGTCGCCAGGGCAAGAACAGCGGCGGCCTACTGGGGGGAAGGGAGGGGGGGAAGCAAAGAGAGAGCCTTGCCACGCGTGAGAAATGACGAGGGAGAGGGAGAGCGGCGCCTCTGCCCGGAGATTGAGATTCGGCGGTCGTACCACAAGCATTTTTTTTTTTTTGCTGGGAAGGGACAGTAACAGCTGCCGCTGTAATGATGCACATAAGTTTTGCATCGATGGGTGGCCCAGAGCCGCTGAAACAATGCTTTAAACTAGAAAGAAAAAAAAATGCCTACTTGGGGGCAGGGATGGTCGAGGAAATTTGGGGGAAACCCATGAGGGTATCTGGTGAGACCCCTGGCTTCCCAGGAACCCTGGGGTCCCCCAGAGTCAGTGTGGCCAATTTGGCGGTGTTCACTCAAATAGCCGCGCTGTTTATCAGAGTTGCCTAGGCAGTGGTTCGCATGGTTGCACCACAGGAGTCACGCGGCACTTCTGGGTCCGGGACCCTCAACAAACTTTTTTTTTTTTTTTTTAGTTGGAGTTTTGTCCAGACCGGCAGTGACTAATTTGCAGCCTGCTTCCGCAGGACTAGCGACAGCGTATCCGCACGAAGATATCATCTGCGAGGTCGCCTCCGTATGGACCCTCGTGTCCCCACACCTATTCCTGAACTACGTTGTCTAGGGTGCCCCGCAGCGGGATTATTGGCATGCATATCTTGACTTTGCGGGATGAAGTAGACGCAAGGCGCCTTTGTTTCATGCCATACATAGCGCAAAAGGCACCTGTTTCATGCGGTAAATCTGGTAACTTGCTTACGTACCCCCGCTGGAAGGGTCCACACATCACTGCCAGCGGTCCGCAAGGGTCCGACATCCGGCTGGGAACCACTGGTCTAGGGGTACAAATTGCGATTCCAGGGTTGGCGGAGTTTTTAGCGGTTTTCAAATCACATTGGCGATTGGCATGTTTTCTGGCGGCTAAAGTGTCTCCAGTTTACGTTTATCGGTCGTAAACAGCATACATTTCTGCTGTAAACTAGAGTAACTGGACCGTCATTTTTGCCTACCGTGCTCTTGACAAAATTGTTATCAGTGAGAACAACGCTTGCAATGCGACCGAGACAATACGGGGGGGGGGCAAACATTGAGCCGTAGTGTTAAAATGGTCGTTCTTGGCCTGCTCCTTAAATTTGGTACTTTTTGGGTATTCCTTTTGCGATTTTTAATGTGATAGCATTATTAAGCTATTACTCAAGATTTTCACCTACGGTATATGGGTATCATCTTTCCTGGCCACGGAAACAGTTTCCCCGCTAAATTGAGCACAAAAACTGACATCATGGCCTATGCACCAATTCAGGTTCCTCATTAAATTTAGCGAAAAAATTGATGCCACCATCTATGCACCAATTCAGGTTCCCCGCTAAATTTAACGAAAAATTGATGCCACGACCTATGCACCAATTCAGGTTCCCCGCTAAATTTAGCGAGAAAATTGATGCCACGACCTACGCACCAGTTCAGGTTCCTCGCTAAATTTAGTGAATTTTGGTATTCACCAAAAACGCGGAACCCCGGTCGTAACCCACCCGCACTCTCCCCAGGCCGCCCGCAAGAACGTGGACTCGGACCACGGGGACCCCTTCACCCTGCTGAACGCCTACCACGAGTGGCTGTCCATGAAGTCGGGCCGCGGGGAGGACACCCGCAAGTGGTGCCGCCGGCTGGGCCTGGAAGAGCAGCGCTTCTACGAGATGACCAAGCTCAGGAACCAGTTCAGGCAGCTCCTGGAGGTGGGCCGCACCGTCGCACACTCGCCGTACCACCTACAGTCCGAAGGAGATGCACTACTGTTCTCGTCCTGTCGGCGACTATGCGGAGTGCAAGTTCGTCTGCTTCTTGTGCAGGGAGTTGCGGGGACATCAGGACGCCGAGCTCTGATCGGCTCTCATTGAAAAATAGTGGGTACACCTCAAGGCAGCCTGCTTTGAGGTCTACCCACTATCCTTCAATCAGAGCCAATCAGAGCTCGGCGTTTTGACGTCACCACAACTACCTGCGAAAGAAGCAGACGAACTTGCGCTCTGCACAGAAGACGAGGGCTGCGCCTTGTCTCATCTGATATCATTGCTAGTGGATCAGACGCAGCACTGCATAGCTCGCATTTGTGTTGCCGCGAGTGCATTCGGCGGCGTCTCGTAACTAGCGGTTCGAAACAATATTTGCACACCCCTAGAGGGTATGGTATTCTAACACGTATACAGAGCACAGAAATTGATCATGCTTCTACTGTTGCGTCTTTTAATCGTCGGGGCAACCTGCGCAGCTTTCCCCGAAACATTGTGGCTCGATTGCGGTGCTTCTCCTCTTTTTGTTTGATTGCTTTCAATTCGTGACTGTCACTACTAACTGCATATTTTATTGTTATTTTGAGCAAGGGATCCTCATCTACAAGACCTGCAGTCTTTGCAAACCATTACTGGTCTGAAAATTTTCCATTGGACCTCAATGGTCGCTGCAAAATAACAAGCTGTCCACTGACTATTTTCTTTTCCAATTGAGTAAATTACTGTTAGACTGGTGTATTGGTCGATAGTAGGGTTGTGCGATTATTTGAATTTTTTAATAGTAGTTTAGAATCGTATGCTATTCAATAATCGCGGGTTAGCTCCGTTGAGTGTGCTTCTCGCCGAGCACCTGTGCACCGTGGGGAAGCAATTCTTGCGGAGTTCACAGGCTCCGCAGGTATTGCTTCTCCACAGTGTACAGGTACTCGGTGAGAGGCGCACTCAACGGGGCTAACCGCCGCGATTGTGCAAGGGTGTATGTTGGGCAGTGATGCCTTGACGACCTGCGTTCATCATTGGTGCTGCTCTTTTTACAACAATAGCTGTTATAGGCTCTTCCCACCACTGCAAATGATGTCCATTGTTGATGTTGTAGTTGTTGTTGGTGTTGTAGTTGGCATAGCAGGGCGTAGGGTGTCTGTCGTCAGTGCTGTAAATTCCTTCAAAAAGGTCACCCGCCTCCCATGGGAATCGAACCTGGGTCCGCTGCGTGCGAAGCGGAGGTGTTACCACAGTGCTACGCCACAGCGTTAACAACCCACTGTACTGTAAATTCACACAGGACTGCTCAGTTTTTAGAGCATAGCTCTTAGGCGCCCGTTTCCGGCTTGAGCGGTGTCGCCGTCGGCGTGACCGCCCCAGGTCATGTGACCCCCAGGTCATGTGACCCCCAGGTCACGTGACCCTCAGGCTATCCCAGGGTCATGTGACCCCCCAGGTCATGTAACCCCGGAGGTCATGTGACCTCCCGAGGTCACGTGACCCCTTCCCCGAGGTCATGTGACCCCCAGATCATGTGACCCCCCCCCGAGGTCACTTGACCCACCCCCCCAATACCCTTCCTTCCTCCTCCTCAAGAGCTGCGCTCTAATTCGGCGTTGCAGGGAGTTGTAAACGGCTTTCACTTTTTCTTGTTATGATTGAAATTGAAGAAATAATATTTGCATGTAGTATCAAGAAGATTTACAAATCCCCTCGGTCAGGATAGCTGTGACAAATTTTTCGTTTACATGCCACAGTTTATTAATATAGTTAAAAATTGGGAGCCATTCCACTCTGTGAAGGTGGATGACCTGCAAAGCTGTTTAGCACATGACACAAAAGTGACATAGAATTTGAACAAAGGTACAAACACATTTATTGTCTTGATCAATGGTCATCGTGACGAAAGGTGCGCACACACACGTGCCGCCTGCCGCCCTCAAGGAGAATGCAGGAAATGGTGTTCCACATGCCGCACGCCTTCCCCATATAAAAGATCCAAAGTAACCAAAATAAAGCGTTGACAAATGTGTGTGCAAGATGCCACTTGTTTTAGGCTTTTGCTTTAGAACAGTTACTGTTGGAGATGCCAGCACGTGCGGCGCATGGGTGCAGTGCAAGCGTAGAGTTTTTGGTCACGCACACGAAAAATTCACGGAATCCTAGCCATAAACAGCTTCGCTGTAATATTAAAGTGAACTGAGCTTTGAAGTGGACAAGTGGAAGGTTGGGTACAATCTTCACAAGTTCAGTTCGGCTTCCATTTAAGCATGGTGCAGTAGCGAAAGGCTCGAAGAAACTGTTCAATATTCAATTCGAAAATATTCTGCCAAAACCACTATTCGCTTCGAATTCACTTCAAACATAACATCCACTATTCGCATGTGCCTAGAGTTATCGGACAACAGGTTATCGGCGAGCGACTTCCCTTGTTTGCCCGCTCAGGAGGTGGGCCTGATGGAGCGTCAGGTGGAGGCGGCGAGCAGCGTGGAGCGCGTCCAGCGGCACGGGGAGCTGCGCAAGCTGCGGGATTTGCGGAGGCAAATGCAGAAGGAGCCCCGGAAGAAGCGGGTACTCCGGCCGACTGGAAGGGATGAGGACGAGGAGGACGAGGTTATAGACCTCAAGGATGTGGAGTTCAGGCTGCAGCAGGACCCATCCCAGGTTCAGGTCGGTTCCGACCTGCCGTCTTCGTCGTGTTTTAAAGCGGTAGTTTTTGCACAAGAACCCTGCAACGGACCTCGCTTGCTCACGTTGGTATCGGTTGCACCGTAGCAAAGCCATGGGAGAAAGTCTCAGCAATGGAATGCAGCTTTTGGTTTGACATTGTTTGACATGTGCGAAGTGGGGGAATGCTAGCAATGTGCTAACACTCTCCTCCTCTCTTCTTTCTTTCTTCCCAACCCCCCCTTCTGCTACATAGTAGGATATGAACTGCATATTAGTAAAGCAATCTAGTATTCATGTAGGCATTTCATGGCTGGATGGTATGTGCGGCGGAATTTCGGAGAAAATGGTGTCATGCACCCCCAAAGAACAGGTGTACGGATGAAAAAGAAGAGAAGTTCACATGCACTATTTCTTTGTTACATGTCACACTGCACATTATTAATGCGAATAGCATTCTTTGGATACTTCACGCACTTTTCGCCTATGTATCTATCTATCTATCTGGCTATCTAACCTCTTACGCGGCGGGTCGATAAATAAATAAAAAAGACCGGCGCCGGCTGGGATTCAAACCGTTGACCCTTTGATCAGCAGGCAGACGCGCTAACCACAGAGCTATGAAGGCAGTCATTCAACGCACTCTAAACGGTTGTTTATATCTTTACCATAGGACGCGCTTTACAGCGCTGTCACAGCTACCGGTGCGCGCGCGTTCCATGCACGAGGGCTCATTCCGCTCTCGTGAGGCTGAGCACGGCCGCTAGCTCACCCTCTCCCGCGCTCGGGAGAGGGTGATGTAGCGGCCGTGCTCAGCCTCACGAGAGCGGAATGAGCCCTCGTGCATGGAACGCGCGCGCACCAGTAGCTGTGACAGCGCTGTAAAGCGCGTCCTATGGTAAAGATATAAACAACCGTTTAGAGTACCGTTGGTTGAGACTAGCTGAGACGCCAGAAAGTCTGGTCGGTACCATTTTGAGTGTTTGTGCGTATGGCGCGTGCTTTGCTCGCCTTCCTAAGTGACACAAACGCACGTGCTGGGCTGCGGAGATCGTGCGCAGGGCTGTGAAAGTGTCAACAAATTTAGAATCGCCTCAAGAGTGGGCTGGCGTATCTAGAGTGTGCCGGCCACCTGACGAACGCGCATAACTCCGCACCGTTTGATGCTATTCGCATTAACGTAGATAATCATTCCCAAAGGATGGGTTCTGCTGATTTTCTGAAAGGAAGTGCTGCTCATTAAGAACGCCTTCAAGTGCTGTCGCACATTCGTTACATTTGATGGAATGTCTAAGCTAGGCGATTTTTTTGCTTCTCGTGTCTCTGAAGCTCTTCTATTCTTCGCACATTTGAACTCGCTTATTACAACCCCCTTGTACAAATTACGTTAGTACCATAAAATACCGGAGGAGTGTTCACTCCACTTTCACTAAAAACTGGGTTAATCTAACGTGGGTGCTTGTCCAGTCAAATCAGGCACTTAACATATAGTTTGCAGAATCCCGAAGTTTGGGAAATGTTAAGAGTGGACGCTTGAACGAAGTGGGCGCTTGCGCGATATTTTACGGTATATCTGTTTAACTTAAGAAAGCTACGGCTTCAGAATTCCATTTTTTTCCCCCCAAAAAAAGGTTTCTTAATGTCCCAACATCTACTGTACCTCTACGCAGGGCTTCCTGAAACGGAGTCGCAGCTTCGGTTTCCACGACCTGAGCCTGATGAAGCTGATCCTCTGCTCCGGCGTGTATCCCCAAATCGCAATCTCGGACGACCACAACTCCTACAAGAGGGACTCCGACCAGGTCTTTCACACCAAGGTCCGCGTTTTCCCCGCATGCACCAACATGCCCGCCTCTGCCGTTGTGCCAGTGGAACGAAGCGCCATTTAAAAGCTTGACCGTATCCTCGAATATCTTTCTTCCCAGGGCAAAGGCTTTGTGGTGCTCCACCCCAACGGAGTGCTCGCTCTCCATGCGGACGTTCTGCGACTTGACGACTTAGACGTCTTGACGGTGCCCGGTTTCCGAAGCTCGCTGCCAGTCAGCACCAAGCATCAGGTGGTGGCATTCATGTGAGTAGGGCAGTTCCTCGGCCACTTCGACGACGAGCCGACCGTTGGGTTTCGGTTTTTAACGCAGAATGTGTTAAAAATGTCAATTTGAACATTTTCAACGACTAGCTTGCGTTTGAGCAGTTTATGGGCAGAAACAAGAAATCCGAGGTGTGCCCGCCAGCACATGAAAACGACAGTTTGTAATAAAAAAACATGCTATGTATAAGCAAAAAAAAAAAAACTGCAATATTTATTATTAGTGTTGAAGAATGCAGCAGAAACACATTCTGTGTATACCGTAGCAACTTTATTTGTAGGATCAGGATAAAAAAATTAGACGAAGACATGTTTACGTGCAAGAATGCACAAGCGTAAAGGCCTGTTCACACATGCAACGGAGCACTGCAAGCATAGCGCTGACCTTGCACTAAGCGCATGCTGACGGGAGCGTTCACCAGCTCTGTATCGCACCGTCAAAGCCAAAGGCAGCGCACCACGTCTTCCTTTTGCATGCGCCGCTCCAGCGGTGACATCACACTCCCCAATGTGTAGGCGCGGCGACTCCGCCGGCTTCCATGACAAAGCATCTGTGTTGCTGTGCTTTTCATTGTGTTTTATTTCTGAGGTGCGTTTGCTTTGACCTTGAGCGGCACATGACACGTAGCAGCCAATGGGAATTCATTGCTCGTTTTGCTGCTACAGACAACACCGGCTTCGCTCCATAGGACAATTCATGCTTTCACATTAATAAAGCATTTTTAATTAAATGGCTGTGGAACGTTGGTAGAGCTTTCATTTGAGTTATATCTGTCTTCACTGTGAGACGCGAGACGTAAACGAAAGAATAAAAGGAAATGGCTTAGCTTGAGAAGGGAAGAAGCTTAGGAAGGAGCTTCAGTGTTTGACGCTTTGCCATTTCCACATTGTCAGCGACTACAGTATGCTTGCTGTAGGTTGTAACTTTTAGCTCATTCTAGTGTTGTCCTATCCATAGGTCACTATTGGAAACGACAAAGCCATACCTCTTGAATTGCCTAAGGGTCCAGTGTGTGCAGATGCTTCTGCTGGTGTCATCTGCAATCGACTCCAGTATGACTCTGTCCAGGTAAATGATGTTTTGCTTCTAACCGTCTTTTTACAATGTCGCAGTCAATTGTGGTTAGGCTGTCTGACAGCGCGATTTCTAAGGTCGAGCTCTATGCCCCCAAGAACATTTATATTGTAGTTTTATCCTTCATCATTATGGGTGATAAGAGCACCTGACTGCGATCATTCTTTACTGCGACCTGGAGGCACCACTCCAGCAAAAAAATGATAATATTTTCACTCTCTTTGGGAATTTAAAGTATTAGTGCTTTAGATGGCCTTATATACGGTTGTTCTGAAAATTTCAATTGAAAGTCTTGTAAATGAAGCATACAGGGACCTCTTTTTAGAAATTGTGGGTTCAAGAGGTTTCCATACAAAGATATGTGAGCTCATGCTCAAGCGAGCTTAGGCACCCCCTTGAGCAGGAAAGCTAGGTCTTGTTGGCTCCATTGAGCTGGGGTGACCTAAATTGAGTGCTTCCCCCATTGCACGGAAAATATACACGAAAGATGTGTTGCCTCACCCATCTTTGTGTTTGTTCTTTCAGCATTGCTTAAATCACTCTTTAACCATTTTTTTGTTGTTTTTTTTTTTGAAGGTTGGTTTTTGACGAGTTTGTCGAGGTAACGTTTCCTGACCCGGATGAAGCGCTCCAACTGGTGCTGAAAGTGCTCATCGCCCGCAAGCTCTACGGGAAACTCCTCGCCCTGATGCTCAAAGGTAAGCACAACTCCGACCGGGGGACCTCGATGCGGCGAAAACATGGCAGTGGCACAAAACCACATCTGTATGTACATTGGACAATCTTTTTTAGAAACAGCCTGCGTGTATGCTGTGTAGGCTCGGAAACATACTGCTCTGTGCTGAAGATCTGAGCGTTGTTTTTCATACTTTCGGCCCGCCATTCGTTGGACTTCTTTTGCGAGTCTCAACGGTTGTCTTTTGTGGTCATCATGAGAAAGTAGACATGCCCGTCTCGTAGCTGTCCCTGAAAGTATGTATGATAGCATCCACAGTGTTCTGCACCTTTTGGCCAATCTAGTTGGATCTGGATTGTTCTGCTTACTCCACTGCAGTACAGGTCACGAACTGCAACGTACATGCATTTAGGAACAGGACCTTTTTGTTGAATGTAGTATCCGAACGCACTATAAAAGGAAGAAAAAGTGTATATTTTCATGTCAGTCTTGAAAGTGACTTTTTCTCCTACAACCTTCGCAACACCAAACGTTTTGTTGAAATAATAGAAATGTCTGTTCACCGAAAAAAAAAAATCTTAGGTCAAGTTAATTTTTTTGTGCTTTTCGTTTTGCTGTCTGTTTTCTGGACATTTTGGGCATTGTCTCTTGGAGGCACACACCTCTCAACTCTACTGTTTTTTGTTTTTTTTTCCTGTTTCACTGCATTTAAAATTTTATATTTTATCCAATCCCGTACAAACTCTCCGGATTGAATGTGTATCATATTTTAGATATCAGAGTTTACGAGCTCCTGGCCATAAAGAAACAAACCATTCAGGCTTTTTGGTGTTCAGACAACCAGCTTTCGGACAGGTCAACGGATTCTCCAAAACCAATCTTCCATATCTTTGAATACATTAGACTTTGATTCATTCAAATTCTAGGAGGCAACAAATTTTCTTTGAATTATCAAAAATTCATTTAAATATGATGCAAGACAAAGTTATGATTTGCCATATGAAAGGCTACACATACAAAGCAGATATTTGATGATTTCCTCTACATAGACCTACTGCCACACATGAAACTTTTGTGAAATGTATGACACAAGTTTATTTATCTCTCAAAAACATTGTTTATGGTGAACTGTTTAGACAGTACATGACAGCTCAAAACAAAATTAAGTTTGTTCATCAGGCCAAGAAGTTGTCTAATATGGACTATTACGCAAAGGACAGGAACAATGAAAACTGGCATCGTATGGCAGTTTTCATGACTTGCGCAGACATTGACGCAGGCGCGTAGCCAGGGGAGTGGCCCAGGGGCCCGGACCACCCCCCCCCCCCAAAAAAATCCTGTTTTGCTGGGACCTCCTCTCCTCCCTCCCCCATCTCCCATCTATGATGTTTTGCCATGGGTAAGCCCCCTCCTCCCCCTCGAAGCGAAATCCTGGCTACGTGCCTGCTGTGATGTGGACATGTGCCGTGCCACTACGTGACAGTGCTATGTCGAGCAAAGACTGTGCAACCCGTGCTGTGACTGACGATGACGTGGCTGTTATCTGCTCCTAATTTACTCTTCCCTTCCTTTTATTACTCTGTTCTTTCTTTCATTTACTAACATGCCAAGCTGTTAAGAAGAGGCAGAGCCCACGAATAAACGTTCAGTCTGCCCGAGACATTGTCCGAGTCACTTCACACAGCGTCCGCACAAGCTCCTATGGAAATTTCCGCGTGGTGCCCGTTTTCAACTTTTCATAGCTCTCGTGTGCCCTGCTTGAGTACCGTTGAGTGCGCTTCTCACCGAGCACCGGTGTAGTGCGGAGAAGCAACACCCTTGGAAGCAAGCTCCCTTGGTATCTTCTCTGCAGTGCATCGGTGCTCGGAAAGAAGCGCACGCAACAAGGTTGCGAGAACAAGAAGTAAGAATTGCACAAAAACGCCGTTCGAATTAACCGGCTTATGAATACATTAAAAACATAGCGCGACAACCAAATTTTCTAAAATTTGTTTGAATTAACCAGAAGTATGAGATACCCGAGTTTGAATTATCGCGAGCCTACTGTAGCTCTTAAAGAGTCAGAAAGATCTACTTTACATATCTGCACGATCGTCCCTTCTTCCCAAACCTATTGGCAGAGACGGTGGAAACGGAAGGCAAGCGGGAGCCCAGTCCAGAAACGTTCCACCTGCAGCGTAAACTCCGGTGCAGGTTTGACGCAGTTCTTCGAACCGAGATTGCCTACACGGTGCGGCGACTTCTCCCCGCCGACGTGAAACACCTTTACACCGGAGCGCAAGGTGCGGGGACATCCCAACACTCTGGTGTGGTAGTACAATGCGGGCTGCTTATAAAAGCATCACTTATAGTTTAAGCACTACTTTAGAGGAGCCAAGCCATCTGGCGACGCACAGCAACGTGCTTGACGTTACCTAGTACGCACGTCATGGTTCCCAAGGTCTGTAGGCTCTTGCACTGCTTTACTGCATCAATGCCAAGATTAGGAAGGGTGCCTTGGCTGCCACTCGCGGCAGACGAGAGTTCCTCAAGGCGGAAAAGTTGACTTCTGTTTTCCAGTCCGCTTATCTTTGTGGTTGCGCTACGCTCCACACAACTGCAGTGCAGGTGTGTCATGTGGAAAAGCCATCGTAACGGGTGGATTTTGTAAAACCACTTTATAGCTATTGACTAAACCCAGAACTGTGTGACTGCGGTTATTACGTTGATCGGAGGTTAACGAATGCTAGTAAGAATTTACACGTGGGGATGGTAACTTTGTAGCGAGCATCAAAAGCTTGCCATAAATGTTCCGTCTCTATCTGACATATCAAGGAATGCAAGAAGGGTGGAGAAAAACGCGACTATAGCAAAAATATGGCGTCTATTTTTCCAGCATTTAGAGCCCTTGCACAAGACGACGATTCACTGCCAGAGGAACGCTTCAAGGTCAACTCCAAGAAGGGGGTGTCTTCCTCAGCGAGTTCTTCACATTTGGCAGGTTTGTTGTGGCATTTTCTGAGATCACAGGCTTGAACTACCGCAATATCCAGAGTCATCGCCCACCCCCTGCCACCTGAAATTCATAAAAAAAGTGGGTGCTTCTGAGCACTTTTTCAACAAATGAACTAGTGCAGAGTAGTACTAGGATCCATGGATACCGTGTCTCCACTGTAGATGAGAAATTTAGCAAGAGACTAAGTGAGATGTAATTAGCCATAAGAAAAGTCAGTATTCTTATCAAGCTCAGATTCCATGAGAAAATATTTCTGAAATCACAGGCTTGAACTACCGCAATATCCTGAGTCATCGCCCACCCCCTGCCGCCTGAAATTCATAAAAAAAGTGGGTGAATGTCTCGGTGGCTGAGCACAAAAATTTTAAGAAGTGGAAAGAAAAACGCTCATTTTTTGTGCATATCTAGTGCGGCTGCGCAAGAGATACATTAAACTCAAATTAATTTTACTGTTTTATACAAAAAATGTTCATGAAAGAATGTTTTACTATCACGAAGTTTGTTGCTTGCATATGCGCTATGAACACTGCCGATCGGCATACAGCACAAACATTTGTTCCACAGGCGTTCCAAAGAAGCGACGGAAAGTGATGCTGAGAAAGCGGGAAAGCCGGCGATCACGTTGGCAAATACTTTGGCATCAGGCCAAGTTGGGCGCCTTGTCAGTCGCAAGCTTTGCTCAACTTTCTTGTTTGATGCATTACATGCGTGTGTCCATAAACGGTGTGCTATCAACGCGGGTTAAGGCGACGTTGCTGCGTGGCGTGGACGGCACCGCGAACACGGAGCTCGAAATGCGGCACTCTACAAACATCTGTGTATGACGTTCCAGCAAAGCTTTACTTATTTGTTGGCTTTGTCTTAAACATTGCACAACCGCATTCACGACATGCCAGGAGAAGGAGTGGGTTTGCGGCGACCTTGCTTCGGTGGAGACAGACTTTGACCTTACATTCCGCGGTTACATTGCAGGATAGGGGGCGATCACTTACCTCGCAATCCCTGAATGGGTTTCTGCTTGTGTTATCTTTCCGACTTCTTTGTTTTTTTGTTGGGACAACCTTTTTGTAATCAAAACAAACTTTTATTCTGTTATCTCCATCATTTTATTTTCGCACAGATACACTTAGACTTCGGGGTCACTCGCGAAGGAAATGTATAAACAAAGAGGAGCGTCTTTCCCTTCTTCGTTTTACTTTGTCACGGACGTCCTCCAACTGTAAGGTCCGCAGCCGCGTCATTCGTGTAGGATGAATGTTCGCGGATTGCAGAGTCCGCGTTGGCATACTTGAAGGTGGGGCAATGACTCCGTGTTTTTTGGAAATCGATATTGGCCCAAAACGTGGGGTGAGCGATGACTCGAAATATTACAGTATGTAGTTCTTGTATTGTTTAAAAATTGCACTGAAGGAGAAGCATATCTGCTGGTGGCGTCATTACCAAACACCCTGTTTATGTGGTCCCTGCTTCAAACATAAAAAGCCAGTTCCTTTTACTTTATAGAATGTAATAAAACTCCATCACAGCTAAAGATAACTTTGTTTTAAGTTGCCCATCAATGTACAGTCAAACCCGCATATATCGAACTCGCAAAAAACAGGAATTAGTTCGATATATCGTATAATTCGATATTAACAGTTTTAATGAATTTGACTCAAAAATGCACTTTCTGCTGACATATTACACAATGAAATAGTCTTGCATCCCCTGCTGCTTTTTCTTCATTGCATCCGTGATAACGATATTTTTCTACACTATCGACGGACTCCAAAATGCTGAGGCCGCTGCCTTCTATATTCGTGCATTAGTACCGAACTATGCCGAGAGCACGGAGCACATCCGAACAGGAGCACCTCCTCCTGCAGAGCGCCATATTGCTCTGCAAGTTGGCTTTCCCCTAAGGAGGACGGCAGCATTAGGGGAAAGTCAGCTAGCAGAGCAAGCTGGCTTTTTTTCTTCCGGGAGGCCGCAGCAGCTGCCCGGAAGAAAAAACTAACATTCTCTTTTGCGGACGGAGCGAGGAGAGGGAGCTTTTGGTGGAGGGCCTGTCCCCGCTCCCTCCACCAAAGGGGTTTTTTTCTTCCAAGTGGTCGACACAGTTGCTATCCTTCCCCACCCTCAAAAAAAAAAGAAGACCAGCGTGCTCTGCAAGCTGGCTTTCTCCAATGCAGCCATTTGCGTTGGGGGAAAGCCAGCTTCCAGAGCAAAACAGCAGTCTTGGCAGTTCTATATATCGGTAGCGGCTGCTATTTGTGTTCAATGTAACCACAGTTTTTTATATATTATCACTAACATTACTGTCCACAAAAATTTTTCGATATAAGGAATAATTCGATGTAAACGGGTTCGATATAGTCGGGTTTGACTGTACCGTATTTACTCGCATAATGAACGAACGCACCCCGCCCCCCCCCCAACCGGGCATCAATATTTGGACTTTTTTTTTTCCTCGCGTAATGAACGCACTTTTTAATTTTCGGCTCCGCAAGTCTTGAAGCTAATTTTCTTTTGCTGCCAAGCGGCTAGGTCAAGTCAAGCCAAGCCAAGCCGCTCTCGTAATGGCTGCAATTGTGTAGTTGCAGAAGTGATCAACCGTGAAACCGAGCAGCGTGTGACGCAAAGCTAGGGTCGAGGAATCGCCCAGCCCCGGACGTGCTTCGTCCATCGGATGCATTGATGTCAACAAACACGCCGCTGTCTGTGATCCGCTTCGGACAGTGATATCGTCAAGGTGGTTAGGCCTAAGAAGGGTCACATCGCTGTCCGTGCTGAGTGAGCTTTGTAGGGCATTTTTTTCTTCGGCAAAAGGTACGCCAAACGCGCTGTAAATAAAGGTTAGCAATTTACAGAGCATGGTTACTGTGGCATGCCCACGACTAGCCATGGGTGCACCTCTGTCAGTGGAGACATGCCACAGTACCCTGCCATGTCATATTGGCAGCTAAAATGACATTTGCGCAGTGTAAATGCGAAAGTTTTACCCCCGTGTAATGAATGTACACCCCTAATATGTGTAGGAGTGGAGGATCGGTACACCTCACTCTACATATTTATTTACGATATGTACACTGTCCTTTTGACTAGCTCATCAAGGGGCCTGTCGCCGAATCCCAGGGTCCGTGCAGCTTGTGGTTCAGGCACCTCATGTCCCTTGCTCGTGCCTGTCCCGTGAGCTTGGCGCCGTGTGCTAGATAGCTGCCGCTACAATGTGTCAATGTTTCGGAAAAAAAGTGCATTCATTATGCGAGTAAATACGGTACTGCATATGTCCTCCTATAGATGCTGCTTACTTTATGAGAGTGTTGCACTCAGAAACACAGTCTTTAAATACAGTTGAATTTCGTTAATTTAAACTTGAGGGGGACCAAAAAATTTGTTTGAATAAAGCTAAAAGTTTGAATTAACAGGAGCTTCTTCCCATAGATGCGCATAGGATGGGACCTCCATGTTGGTTTGAATTAATAAGATTTAATTAATGTTGGTTTAAATTAATGAGATTTTGTCTCTAATCATGCTTAAAATATTATTTTGTTTTTTTACTTTTAGTTTGGAAGAGATTAGCTTGTCTCGCGGATGCCTTTGCGGACAAAAAGTGGAAGTGTCCCATTTGCGAAGAAGAGTTTCCATTGTCGGTCATTGATGCTGTCCTTCATCTGGATGACTGCGACAAAGACGCTGACATCAAAGGTAAACAAAGTTTGAATCTGGATTTGGAAGAATTTTAATTTATCAGAAATGCAGTGATCTTCGAGACACTTTTGCAGCTAGGCATTGTTTTGTAATAATTTCAAGCAACTTCCCTAATGTTTGTTCTTCACACTATATCAGTGAATGTGCTGTGTCTTGGCAGCTAGTGTGTCTTGCTATCTGCTGTCTTCCTTGGAGGTATTATAAACCTGTTTTATTTAAGCTTGTTGAACATTGTACTATAGAACTAATTCTCAATTCTAGAACCTATATGTGCCATTTCGTTTGTCTTTACGCAAGTTGGTATGTGGTATACATTATGGTGATGGCCTTCTGCAAGTTCTTTGAGCAACAGGCGAGGCTGTCGAATGACGCATTGCAGTTGGTATCTATAAACACCGTAATCTTCAAAGAATGATGGAAAATTCAAGTAAAAAAAACAGGGTGTCGATGCTGCCCCAGATGTTTCTGGAGAGACACACACTTATGGACTTCTGTTATAAGGCTGGCTGGCTATGGCTGAGGCTTCAATAAAGCTGAGCGGACTCTCAAAGTTGAGAGAAAACTTAATGGACTGGCCAGCATCATTCCGAGCCTGCATAAATTTCTTCATGCAACTCCTCGCACATGGCAAGAGGAGTTTTTTTTTACTGAACCATAGCCGGCGACTTGCTAAGATGAGTAGGTTACTTCCAGACTACTGTTATAGGTCTGTCAAGTGTCATTGTTTTATTTTTATTTTATTTTTAAGATGAAGCGGGAGCCCTCCAACGAAGAGACAGTGCGGCGGGACCCGTCGCAAAAGGCCTACTTCTGCAAGGAGTGCAACAAGGAGCTGTACCTGTCGCTGCCCGAAATATTCAAGCACAGGAAAGGCCATCAGGTGGCCGAAACAAGAGAGTCAAGCTGAGAGACAGCCCCGAATTCAGTGTAAAAAATGCAGTGTACATAAAGCCATCGTCACGGCATCTCACTTACGATTAAAAATCAGCAGAACCCATCCTTTGGGAATGATTATCTACGTTAATGCGAATAGCATCAAACGGTGCGGAGTTATGCGCGTTCGTCAGGTGGCCGGCACACTCTAGATACGCCAGCCCACTCTTGAGGCGATTCTAAATTTGTTGACACTTTCACAGCCCTGCGCACGATCTCCGCAGCCCAGCACGTGCGTTTGTGTCACTTAGGAAGGCGAGCAAAGCACGCGCCATACGCACAAACACTCAAAATGGTACCGACCAGACTTTCTGGCGTCTCAGCTAGTCTCAACCAACGGTATTTAAACGGTTGTTTATATCTTTACCATAGGACGCGCTTTACAGCGCTGTCACAGCTACCGGTGCGCGCGCGTTCCATGCACGAGGGCTCATCTCCGCTTCGTGAGGCTGAGCACGGCCGCTACATCACCCTCTCCCCGAGCGCGGGAGAGGGTGAGCTAGCGGCCGTGCTCAGCCTCACGAGAGCGGAATGAGCCCTCGGTGCATGGAACGCGCGCGACCGGTAGCTGTGACAGCGCTGTAAAGCGCGTCCTATGGTAAAGATATAAACAACCGTTTAGAGTGCGTTGAATGACTGCCTTCATAGCTCTGTGGTTAGCGCGTCTGCCTGCTGATCAAAGGGTCAACGGTTCGAATCCCAGCCGGCGCCGGTCTTTTTTATTTATTTATCGACCCGCGGCGTAAGAGGTTAGATAGCCAGATAGATAGATAGATAGATACATAGACGAAAAGTGCGTGAAGTATCCAAAGAATGCTATTCGCATTAAAACGTCAGTAAACAGTTTTATCGTGCTTTGGAGCTAGACACATCTCGTATACAATTTTATTAAAGCATGTTTCTCACCAGGAAGTGCTCCGTCTGAGGAAGTGACAAGCTTGTGCCGTTGTGCTACGATAGCCTTTTTTGTCAGAAAAAGTGAGGCCAGTTATGTTCTCTAAAATGAACACCGCAATTTGCTTAATACGGTGTTTGTTTATTAAGCCGCAGGAAGTTGGCGGGCCCCTTTGGGAGTCTTCTGCAGGTGAGAAGTTTAGCCAGTGCTGTGCCACTGCTAGCTCTGGGGCACTTCACGTGCATTTGTAGTAGTGATACGTGACCACATGCCCGCAGGATGCTCATCCTGACCGAAACGGGCACGGGTGGGGACTGAACCCAGGATCCTAAGTCCAGCAGTGCGAGCTTCCATTCCACATGCTCGGAGCTGCGGTGCGTTAATGCGCTCGGCAACCGATCCCCCGCACGCGCAACTGCCTCAACATTTCAACGATACCAAAGAAGCCAAATTAGAGTCACAAAATCAAAAGAGAGCCATCAACTTTATTCACTATCGACTGTAAAAAAAAATCGCAGATTCACTCTCACCCCCTCCCTTCCCTCCCCCCGTCAAAAATACTCTGTTCACTGCGGCAGACGCACGTGCAGCATGAGTCGAATAGAAGAGACGCTCGCTGACTATTTACAGTTAAATCCAGAAACCAACTAAACAACTAGCAAAAGCCCCCCCAACAAAAACAATGTGGACAGGCAGTGCAGGTGGGGAAAACTACTTATTCCTGGCGTGGAATTTCTTGGCAGTGTCGTTTGCGTGGTCCCTCAGCAGCTGGCAGGGCTCGAACTCCGGCCCGCACGCCTGGGCAAACTTGTCCAGCCATTGGACCAGCCGGTCTGCTCCTGAGGTGATGGACGTAGTGGAAAGGGCCGCCCAAGAACGGCGGGAATCCCAGACCAAACACTGCGCCAATGTCCCCCTCGACCTGCGGTTGGAACGAGTGATGGCCGTCTGTGAGCTCTCGGGTGTCGTCGCTCTGTGCCCTTTTACAAAAGACTGGCACCTCACTAAAAATTTATCCGCTTTATGCAGTGAACCGAGATACTGCGTGAGCATTAAATAGTAATGTGCAAATATTCTCATTCTTAATTAGTAGTTTCCAAATAATTCAATATTCGCTTCGAGATAAACTGCGATATTCCTATTTTCCGAAGTGTTGATTCCTGCGGATTAGCCCCGTTGAGCACGCTTCTTACCGAGAGCATCGGTGCACTGTGGAAAAGCAACATCCATAAAAGCGTGCTCTGCGAGTGTTGCTTCCTCTGCTAAAAAGGAGCGGAAACATTGCACCATATTTTCAAGATTAGTGTGGTTATGATGCAAGGATTTAGGCTGGGCAGAGATGTCCTCACAACCTGCATTCATCATTCACAATTTTTGTTTTTTTTACTAGATCCTCTTCAATCATGTATAGCTGGGCATCTTCAAGCTTAATTTATATGTCAAATTCGTCGTTTAGTAGGCATCAGACTTTCTGGGGCCTGTGCATAAATGTAGGCATATTAAAATTAGTCTAGAAATGAACAAGTGAAAACTTGGGAACATCCTTCACAAATCCGGCCAAGTACGCTAGAACACTAAATTTCTGGACCCGATGGGACGATGGTAGAGCGTGCACTTACGGGGCTGGCTAGGACACCCTCCTGTAGGCAGAGAATGGCCTCGTTCACAAAGCGGCCCGCCAGGCCGCATCTGCAGCTCCTCCACCGTGTTCCTGCGAGAGAGCGTGTTGCTTCAGCCTCGACGCGACTCCAGGAACTTAAAGGTGCCGACGCAAGCGCGATAGCGGATGGGCGTTCCCAAACTCTTCCTTATGCTAGCACACCCCAGCCACAAAACTGGAAATAAGAAAGGTAGCCTTTACATAAAGGAAGTAACATGTTACGCTTGCCTGTAACCTTAACATTATGAGCTGTGACATTGTTCTTTTAAAGTGGCGTTTCTACTAGAGCACAGGCCGTCAAACTCTGCCCCTCAAAACCGAGAGGTCGCTCGGCTACACACACACCGGTAAGGCGCAGGCTGACTTGAGCTCCATTTCAACGCATCTGAGCCGTGTGTCGCTGCGCAACAGTGAGTGAAACATTCTCTCGCGGCGTTCGCCGTCGTTGATCAGCAGACTCCTCGACGGCTTTACTGCGACGCCAGACGCATGGCTAGTCTCCTCAGTTTCCATTCAAGGTGTTTTCGAGAATGAAGAATTCCAGAACCCTTTCAGATTTCGAGGAACACAGCATTTGTCTCGACTGACAGCCAAAGAGCCTTCAGCAGTGCAGAAGCGTGCGGCCTTTAAACAATCATTTACATACTGGGGAGTTATGGGCTCGCACCTCCTTACTCGCATAATGAACACACTTTTCTCCCACAAAATTTACACGCATTTGGGAGGTGCATTCGTTATGCAGGTGAAATTTTTGCATTTACACACCTTGCACAAACGTCGCTTTAGGTGCCGGTCTGACACGGTAGGGTACTGTGGCACCCGTCTCCACCGACCTTGTCATCGGCGCGCCGCAGTAACCACGCTCTATAAATTACAAACCTTTTTTTATGGTTCCTTAAACATTCTTTTTGCCAAAAGAAGAAAAAGAAGCGTCTTACGAAGTTTA
This sequence comes from Ixodes ricinus, assembly GCA_037355805.1. NCBI lineage: Eukaryota > Metazoa > Arthropoda > Arachnida > Ixodida > Ixodidae > Ixodes > Ixodes ricinus. The sequence continues at coordinate 39,532 of JAZHYW010021481.1, forward strand.
TTTGGCACGGAGAGCGACGCAAGCATACGGCGCTTTTCATCAGATAGTTTAATGGGCATCATGTATACACTAGATAGCTGTTCCTAGAATGAAGCTAAACTACCGTTAATTGGGCTGATAAACATGGCGGTCTTCTAGAGCCTTCCCTAATCTCAAGCTCGTCTCCCTCACTGTGCACAGGTAGTCGAGCTCTTCCCCTCGCCTACCCCTCTGAGTCACATGACCATCGCTGGCCATGTGACCAGCGATAACTGGCTGGCTGGTCCCATGACCAGCCATTTACACCAAATTGTGCCACGAACAAAGGTCTGCTACATCTTGCGCCCAAAAATGACAATTTTGCTAAGAATTGCGTGCACATGTGCACCGGGATGGGCTTAAAGCGAAAAAACTAATGTTTTATTGTTGGTTTCGACTAATATTCGGAGAAGTAGAAGAAAACGAAAATTGTACAAATATGAATTTCACGGCGAGCCTCTCACTCGCACGTATAGTTTGTTTTGTCTTAGGTCAGAGGAGAGTCGAAGGCTCGGACACATAACAACCTCAAATACACATACTAAAGCATGAGTCAACGGGACATTTGCTGCACTCGATTGGTGTGGCCGATGAAAGAACACATACAAGTAGATGACAATGCCGCGATGTTGCGCTTTTTGATGCTGCGCATCAACCGGCCAGAGCCGCGGATGCTGGGCATCAACCGCTCTGGCCAGGTTGATGCGCTGGGGCTGGTCGATCGCCGACTTCGGCCATCTAAATTTCCAGACAATGTCGTCGATGGCGGGAACCACCTGTCCCGAGAAAACTTTGCAAAATAGTAGGATTGCCGATTGTGGCTACGGTCATAAAACAGAACCAGTGTCTCTCGTATTCCTGATAAGATCGCTTGATTATCGTGTCTGCCACATGCCTTCGTTCCCTGGCTGCAGAGTACCGTGGCACTTGCACCACTCCCATCGAGCTTCACCGCTTAGCACCCCGGAGTGCCAGGAGCAGCGACTGACCTGGGGAACGCACGGCTTAGCAACGCATGGGCAGGGAGATCGAACTATAGGGGGCGCTCTGACCCCTTTGTTGTCCCCACCCTAGGTGTTTACTCAACACAAGGCCTGTGAACATGCCCACAGGCCTTATGGGCATGTCCATGTCAACTTCTACAATAGAGCGCGGGGCACAGTTTAATATAAAAAATACTAACAATCGACGACGCGACGTTAAATGCCGGATCTATCCTCAAAGAATGCGACCTTGACCAACTTCGGCTTTTGTGCTGAGCTGGAACGGTGCATGCTGCATTGTTCATGCAGGCCGGAATGGAAACGAAAGAGCCCCTCCTCCCCTCACCGGAGAACATGAACTCCAGCCGAACGCTGACGCCGTGTTCGGTTATGTCGGCCGAGCGCTGAGTCATTGTATTTGTTGTCCCCATCCGTGTAGTTCTAAAGTTAACCGCTTGGGCCGTCACGGTCGCTCCTCCTCCCCAATAGGCTTGTAAATTATGCTCAGGACGATTGCGAGGTCAAAATTTCTTTGTCCTAACTGTGAGTGAATCTCAAATTTAGAAGAAAAAAAAACAGAGAAAAAAAAACAAACAAGGGTCTATATATATATTTGAATAAAATGGTAGTTGCGGTAGTTCCCGTGCTGCTGTCGATCAAACGAGCAGCGAACATTGACGTAACTCCGATTCCTACGCCCCTAAAGAGCAGTGTCACCTTGAAAGCGCGAGTGTAGGCTTTCATAATAATTTTGGGTGGTCGTTTTTGCAGTTTATGGTATTAGTCTGGAGTTTGGTAGGCTCAGTAAACTTGTGGGACGCATTTTCATTGGTAGACGCGTGTCATGCGGATATGTTGCTGCTTGGCTGGCATTTTACAGAAATTGTATTTACAGGCTAAACACACTACAGAGTGTAAAATGGGAGAGGGAAGAAGGAACTGTCCCAATGAAGTTTTGCACTATGATTCACGTTTGAACAATTTTTTAATACCCATTGTAAATGAAGCCTACCCTGAATAGAGCCTTATTTAGGAAGACTATGTTCCTTTATGCCCTACCTATTGTCATCACGGGCGATAACAAGTAATATGCTCGAGCGTCAAAGAGGAACCCTTGATCACCATCATCAATGAACTCATTGAGATGCGATCACTTTTTCATTCTCAAGTGATGTGCTAGGTGTTGGCATCTGCTCCAAAGGCGTCAGTGCTGCCGCTAAACCAATATGTTGCCTGCTATAGAACCTGCTACAAAAGGCCGAATGCTGCTTCCATCACTGCACGACCTCCCCGTTAACCAATCAGCGTCGAGCACCTCACTCCTCTCCCACCCGTCAACCAACCAGCGTCAAGCCTCGCGGCCGCACTTTTATCTGGGCTTCATGCGGAAATGCGAACACCTAGCCAAAGAATGATTCACACCAAAGTTTGAAGTGTGTTCATTGCACGCGGAAAAATATAAATAAAAATATTGACGACCATTGTGGGGTGCATTCACTATGCAACTAGATACAGTAGTTGTGCATCAATGGATGACTTGGATGTTGGTGCTTAAACTGAAAAAAAAAAACTTTATATAGGGGTGGAGACGGCCGTGGAAATTTGTGGGTTTGGGGAACCCCTTGAAGGTAGTAAATACTCTGAGGAAGCCAATATGAAATCCACGTGCCAGAGCGTTGTCAAACTGAATTCTGTTTATAAGTGCAAAATCATCAAAGGGCAGGGAAAGGGGTTCTTTGATATCGGATAGTCTGAGAACACCCGGTCCCAGAGATGCCAGACGTGAAACTCCACTTACTCCAACTACCTTTGGCGTCATGTACTTCTTGAGCAGGGCCTCGGCCTCGGTGTTGGTCGGACGGTCTTTCACCCCAGGAGTGTACAAATAGCAGCCCTTGCCGGACTTGCGGCCTACAACGAAATCATAGAAAAATAAATTAGGAGCTACCTTTATCTTCAAAGTTCTATAATGCGCGAAATGCAGTATTTAAAGACCGTTCGTTTTAGTCTGTGTAGAAGACATTAAATGGTGGTGTCGAGGAATGAACCTTTATCCATTTAGCGGAGGAACTGAGGATGCAGAGGTCACGTGACATCAATCTCCCTGGAAAATTTAGCAGCGAAACCGAACTGGTGCTTAGGTTGCGTGGAACATGGAACTAAGGATGCAGAAGTCGCGTGACATCAATCTCCCTGGAAAATTTAGCGGTAGAAACCGAACTGGTGCTTAGGTTGCGGGACGTTAATTTCACCGCCAAATTCATGGGGAAATGCATGGAAAAAATCAGCAGAACCCATCCTCTTGGGAATGATTATCTACGTTAATGCGAATAGCATCAAACGGTGCGGAGTTATGCGCGTTCGTCAGGTGGCCGGCACACTCTAGATACGCCAGCCCACTCTTGAGGCGATTCTAAATTTTGTTGACACTTTCACAGCCCTGCGCACGATCTCCGCAGCCCAGCACGTGCGTTTGTGTCACTTAGGAAGGCGAGCAAAGCACGCGCCATACGCACAAACACTCAAAATGGTACCGACCAGACTTTCTGGCGTCTCAGCTAGTCTCAACCAACGGTACTTGCTCAGCCTCACGAGAGCGGAATGAGCCCTCGTGCATGGAACGCGCGCGCGCACCGGTAGCTGTGACAGCGCTGTAAAGCGCGTCCTATGGCAAAGATATAAACAACCGTTTAGAGTGCGTTGAATGACTGCCTTCATAGCTCTGTGGTTAGCGCGTCTGCCTGCTGATCAAAGGGTCAACGGTTCGAATCCCAGCCGGCGCCGGTCTTTTTATTTATTTATCGACCCGCGGCGTAAGAGGTTAGATAGCCAGATAGATACATAGATAGACGAAAAGTGCGTGAAGTATCCAAAGAATGCTATTCGCATTAAAATATTGTGATTGAAGTTCTGTTCAAAGACATTTTCTGCTTTAAAAGTTGTGGTTAAAAAAGGTAGAGCAAAGGCTAACTGCCTTTTTAGCAGCGGAGCTGTTAAGGGCTAGGTTCCCCAGGATCGTGTCCGGTATCAAGTCAATCATCAAACCTACCTGGGACAGCTACCGCCATCTATAAGCGACGGCGGCAAGCACACAACCAGTCTGGTTGCCGCCGTCGCTCGTAGATGGCGGCAACCTTTCCAGCTATCATAGAAGAATGGATAGTTGGGCGGGTTGGTGGGAAATCATCGTGAAACAGCGCGAAAAACAGACGACGACAAAGAAGAAGCACACCTGACGAGCGCAGCGCTCGTCACGTGTGTGTTTTTCGTCGCTCGTCCATTTTGCGCGCTGTTTCCTACGCTCTTATCGAATTCGGTGTGACTTAAAATGGGTTGGCTGCGCGTGCCTTTCGGGGAAAGAAGACTGGCTGCAAAGACGAGCACAACGTACGCAGCAGCGCGCAACGGGTCCGACACCGCCGCAAAGCCATTGTCGCTCGACTTCCACTGCGTCGAGCGCTGCAGATTCCCTTGCCAAAGAAGAGCACATCGCTCCCTGGAAAGCCTCCGCCGAGAACAGAACCAGCGATGTAAAGGGTGCCGGCGGGCCAACGCCACGGACGCACTGATGGTGCCACAAAGGCCAAGTGCAGCGCGAGGCCCGGCGACGACTGCACTCCACGGCGGCTGAACAGCTCCCGGGCGCAACGGCGAGGTTCCGGAGGGAGTTCGTGGATTACCCGTTTGGCGGCCACGTGCGCCCGACTCTGGTTCGCCAGAGACGTATCCACGATCGGCGGAGTGTCGGACGAGAAAAAGCGGGAAACGGGCGCGTGCGCGTTGCGGCAGTGTATCGAGTACAGCTTCGCTGGTCTTCCTTCCTCACGAGAGTGGAAAGGCTGAACTTTTTTTAATCAGAGCAAACAAGAGCAAAGGCTGAACCTCTAATCGGAGCAAACAAGAGCACGCCTACTGCTCGAGCAGTGTCTCAAGTGCAATCTAACAGTGGGCAAGGACAGAGGCAACTAGTCCTTGCATCCACCTATGATCCTTCCAACCAGAGCTCAACGCCCCGATGTCCCCGCACGTTCTCGTCTCCTCCTTCTCTGTTTCTCGCCGTCACCGCGTTAAAAGTCGAGCGACGCGAGCGGACAAATATTCGTCGCAAGACTACGGAGGACGCAAGGTGCTGGCACAGCTCTCGATCGACTCTGGAACTGACCGTGGAATCCAGCAGCCACCAGGTCGTGCAGAATGGCGGGATTGCCACCCTGGAATCTGACACCGAATTCTTTGTTGAGGAACGCGGCGATGTGCGGCTTGCCACGTCGATGCCGACTTCGTCCATGAGTGTCGCGGCGCCCACAGGGAAGCCAAACTTCTTGGTCAGGGAGTCCAGTTCCTTGACGGTGGTGCCTTCCTGGTAACAGAAACGGCGACCCCGATTAGTTCTCATACTCTTCGGAGACAACAAGTGTGTTCCCATCACCGACGACTTTTATTTATTTTTTTAAAATTACATGGTAGGAGTAAAAAACACTTCTAATATACAAAAACTGTCCGATGGCCGCCAGTGCCTTAAAATGAACAACAATGGTTTCACATATTATTACAACTCGAAGCATAAATACAAAGATCAACCACATTCACAGGACAAAGAGAGTGCACCAGAAAGAAAAAAATATAGGGCCTACAAATCATGGACGCAGCCTGCTAACACATACACACTGAGCAGGGAAAAAATATGGGTAGTTGTGTGCACGTGTAACAAATACTGTACCTTGCTTCCGACGTGTTCCCGAAATCCCTGCCTCCCCCGGTTCCTCAACTCTCGCAGACCGGTAAAGTGCCCGCCCAATCGTTAGGCAATGGTGAAGCTATTGTCCTTATTCCTCGCAAGATAGGGAAGGGCTGATCCGTAGTAACGGGAAGCACTCATTATTCCTTGCAAAATGGGAGACCGATTCATACACTGGCATGAAGAGCTCCCTATTCCTTGCAAAACAGGGAAAGACTAACCCATACACTGGCATGAAGAGCTCCCTGATTCCTTGCAAAATGGGGAAAGACTGATCCATAGTAAGAGGAACAGCTCCTTATTCTTTGCAAAATGAAGACTGATCCATACTGATGGGAAGAGCTCCTATTCCTTGCAAAATTAGAAAAACCGATCCATACAATGACAGGAAGGTCGTCCAAAACTTCATTCTCACCCGCTTTTAACGGCGTCAAACAAACGCCTCACAACAGCTCAAAGTAAAACTCGCAATATTGTTTTCTCCCAGCGAAAACTGCGCCCCAAAACACGAGAAGTACCCACCTGGAGTACCCTGAGGGCCTCGGCCATCATGGCCGCCAGGATGCGGGTGGTGTAGAAGCCCGGCGCATCCTTGACGGTGATCACCACCTTGCCCTGCTTCAGGCCCACGTCCACCGCCGTGGCCGCCGTGTCCTGGGACGTCTTGTCCGTCGTAATCACCTCCAGCAGCTGCATCTTGTCCACCGGGGAGAAGTAGTGCAAGCCGACCACCTGGTACAGAGGAGGCACGTGTCTAGGGCATCCCTCACCGCGGCACCCGCAGGGCATGTCCGACTGCCGCGTTCACTGCATCCTCATTTGTGGTCCCTCAGTTTCTGCCCTATGATGTCGCATCTGCGTCATCTTGTTACCTGCAACGATCTTGGCTGTGGCACTGCGATAGAAGTGGACACAGCATACGGCTGTCCTGCTCCAAGACACTCTTCAGCTTTACACTAAGTTTACGGGAACATCGGCAGCCACAAGTTGGAACACCGTGCTTAGACGACAGGGGGTTTGTTACTTTTCTACGGATGTTTTACGACGCACAAATTAGGATGTCGACATAACTTGACAGCGTGGCACGCCGGTTCGTCTGACATACTTCGTTGCCACTTCAAGACCACTTTGGATGCGTGGATTGAATAGGACGCTGGACTTCACCAGTCAAGGAAATCTATGAAATCTGTGTAAGGACCACGGTTCAGCTAAGGCAATAGAACAAACATGCTCAACCTAACAGATGAGTCTGTTACATGTGGATTTGGCTGTGGTCCTACACAAGTTCCTTGAACAGAAGACGCCCATCTTCACTGGGTTAGTAGACAATTCACGCTTAACACCTCAACCGCTGTGTACGTCGTACGCGTTGCAGACATGGCTCCCAGAGTCCACTTGTAAGAGCATGAAGGTGGGCAAGATAGCAGTAATAAAGAAGTTGAAAGTTAAGTTTTTATAAGAAAGGGACAGGCAACAGGACCACAAGGAGACTACGTCCTTGCTGTTTCCGTTTCTATCACCTGTCCTTCCTTTCTGTCGATGATTCAGGCCTTGAAATGTTCAACTATACTTCCAGTGATGGAAGCGGCATTTGACCCTTTGGAGCAGGTTCTGTAGCAGGCAAAATATTCGTTTGGAGCAGCCACTGACGCTTTTGGAGCAGATGCCAACGTCTGTTAGCATATCACTTGAAAATTAAAAAAAAAATTGATTGCATCGCTACATGACTTTATATTTGATAATGACTGAGGGTTTCTCTTTGATACTGGAGCATATTACTCATTACCTAAGAACCAATAGGGCAGAGAAAGGTACATAGAGCTTTCTAAGAAAAAAGGCCCTGTTCAGAGTAGGCTTCATTTACAATGGGTACTAATCAAATTGATGAGAAATGCATCACACTTCAGTTAGGATAATTAAAGCCTCCCTCCCCTACCACTTTTACACCCGGTAGTTTATTTAGCCTGTATCTATTGTTTCTGTAAAATGCCACCAAAAACCGACATAATCACTAACATGTCCATCAGTAAAAATGCGCCTCCCAAATTTGATCGTTACCAAACTCAAGACTTGAATATTAAAAACTGAAAAAAACAGCCACCCAGAAACATTATGAAAACCTACTCTTCCACTTACATTTATTCAAATAAAGCACCGCATGCATTTTTTCACGACGCAGCATTTGAAAACAAGATCATATAATCGAGATCAAAGAATGTGGACCTGCAATAATACTGAGAATCATTTATATGTATATCGTGCTAAACCAGACGCTCACCCATGCCAGCAGCTACTCCGAACACTCCGGTGCAAGGCAGTGGAGCTCGACGCGCGTGGGCTGGTGAGAGGCGCCATGGAGGCATACGGCAGACATAATAATCAACTATCTCACCAGGAGTACAGGAGCCTGGTTCTGTCTTATCGCAGTAGCCGCCATGCTACAGTGCTTTTTGCAATGTTTTGTTGCGACTTTGGGCTCCTGACATCGCCGACATCGTCTCAAATTTTCGAGGATGTCAGTGATCAACCCGTTAGCGCATCAACCGGTTAACGCGGCGGTCGAGCAATCTTCATTTCACCTTAATTTAAAGCGCAGCCGACGCTACGAGCCAATGGGATTAACCAAACAAGGTCAAAGCGCGACATCGAGGCATCCGACCATCTTACTGTACGTGTTCTTTTATCGATTAAACCAATCAAATGCAGCGAATGTCCCGTGACTTGCGCTTTTACTGTGAGTTCGTGTTGTATATGTTCGAGCCTTCGACTGTGCTCTGACCTTAAATGAAACAAAGTACAATAGAACCTCATCGATACGTTTCTCAGGGGACCGCGGAAAACAAACGTATCATCCGGGAAAACGTAACAACCGATAACACACTCAGGGGAGCTCTACATGAGATAGAAAGTAGCTCTTATACAAGTTTATTTGATGTGTGCTTACAAAACTGTTGAGGATTGCGATAGCTCGCGTTGCGGAGCTTGCAGACCGTCAAGCCGGCATACGCGCACAGGAATACGCAATACGCAACAAAAAAAAAGTGTAAAAAAAAAAGAAAAAAAAGTGGAGGATGGCAAAAGTAAGGGAAGGGAACGCGCGCGACGCGCATAGAGAGGGCAGGGAGTGCTCGGTGTTGGAACGCTAGAGTGCGCTCTTTCCCCGAACACCGCCGCTGTCCGCTGTCGATGCGCGACTCCTTAGCCCCAAATTAAAATAAGAAAAAATAAACAAAAAGTCTTCGCCAAGTCGAGCGTGTCGACAACCACGGTTGAGTAATCACACTTTGAACCCCTTATCTTTGTTTACCTTTTTCTTTCGCCGTTCTTGCTTTGCCCATTTTTTTTTCTTTTCTTTTCTTGCTGCCCGAGTTTAGGGAGATTTTATTTTTATTTCTGACCGAGAACGTATCAACGAGGTTCTACTGTATGCGGTGAGTAAAGACGCTGTGAAATACATATTTCTACCGTTTTTCTTTCTTTCTACTTCTTTAAATATTGAAGTCAACCAATAAAAAAAATATATCAATTTTTTATGCCCATTTCGGCGCAGGTGTGGCGCAATTCTTAGCCGAAATGGCACTTTGGCGCAAGATGTAGCAGACTTTCGCTCAAGGCGCAATTTGGCGCAAATGGCGCAGCACTTCCATCACTGTACTTCACTAACAATGCTACTAGCCAATGGGGCCAATCGAGCTTCTCAGAAAGCGCTAGATCACGGCACTTGTCGTGTTTTATTTGTGTGTCTGACACCATCTGATCTAAGCAAGTGCGAAGGATGCATTGTGACATGGCATTTGTAGTATGTGCATTTGTGTTTATGTTGCCACTAGCTCTCGGTCCTGCTCTTAAGATGAAATGAAGCATAGTGTCATAATTCTGCCCTGTCACGCTCCGAGGAGGGGGCCACTGACCTTGTCGGGCCTTTTGCTCGCCTCGGCGATCTTGGCGATGGGGATGGCAGACGTGTTGGACGCAAAGACGCAGTGCGGTGGAATGTGTTGCTCCACCTCCTTGAGCACGGCGTGCTTGACGCCGATGTCCTCGAAGACAGCCTCAATGACGATGTCTGCCTGGTTGAAGCGGTCATACTTCAACGTCGGCTCCAAGGCAGACATGAAGCGGTCTTTCTCGATCCTGCACGATGCAGAGTCTGACTTAGCGACCCGACACAGCTCCCGCTGAAAGGCTGCCGTGCCCGAGTCCCAACATCTCGGTGCTGAAGCTGTTTCAAACAGTTTCAAAAGTTCTCGATTCGTGACACAAACTTTTGGTGCAACCATATGTATGTGAGTTCATGATGCTGTGCGAGGTCATGATGCAAGATTTTAAGGATCAAATGTGGGAGTTTTAGGTAAACCAAACCAATGAAGGACATCTGGCACACCCCATCTGGCAAACTGTGGTGGCGAATCTGTGCTTCCCTGTCACTCTTATCGCCATCTCGGTTTGCCCTGCGCAGTTTCAGCCCAGCGTCCTTGTTTGTCCTCTTTTATTGTGCTGCTGTTGCTGCTATTACGATCTCATCCTGTCAGCGACAATAGCGAATGCTGACCAATTCTTGCAATCCTGAGGCCCGGACTCACGCTGACAAGCGCTTCTTCTTGACTGCGTCGCTCAGCCCCTTCTGGATTTGCTGCTCCCCGCGACCAAGCCCTTTCTGGTTCGTGTCCTTGAGAAGGACATTGTAGCCCTTGTCCACCGAGACGTGGGCAATGCCAGCACCCATCAGGCCGGCCCCAAGGACTCCCACTGTCCTGTGGGCCAGAGAAAAGAAAACTTGTGAGCCAAACTCTTCTATAGCAAGACGTGAACCGAACGCAACGGCCTTCCCGCCTCTTTAGTGTCAATACCGTCGATGAGTTCATTTAGAACTGCCATAACCAAAAAAAAATGCAAACCTTGAATGTTTCAAGTTTTCAGTTAACTTTTTTGTAATAATGTTGCATGGATTTTATACGGTCGACTCTCATTAATTCAAACTCGAGGGGGGCTGAAAATTTGCTTGAATAAAGCAAAGTTTGAATTATCAGGAGTTTCCTCCTACAGAGACGCATAGGATGGGACCTGCATGTTAGTTTGAATTATCCGAAATTTTGAATTAAGAGATTTTGAATTAATGAGAGAGTACTGTATCTTTCCCTCCCCCCTCCCCTCCCTTTGGTAATGCTTCTGGACAATGCGGCTACTGAAATAAATAAATAAATAAAAAGTAATGGGAAGCAAAAGAGGCTGTGGGCCAGGATGTATACTTACTGGCACGAGAAATATTTATAGATGGGTTGAACTCTATTTGCATCACTGCGTGGCTTCATTTGAGTCTGACCAAGCTTGCGCATTCGATCAAACTTTTGTTTACAAGTTTTCGAAGAAAAAATTGCAAACTTCTGTTTACAAGTTTTCGGGAAAAAAAGGGGAGTTTTAATTATTGCAAAACTTGAATGGCCACCATTCAAGTTTTGCAATAATTAAAACTCCCCTTTAAAAATTAAAATTCAACAATTTTAGAGAAAAAAACACCTGATGTGCCAATTGGCGGAATATGTCAAAAACTCAATTCGAATTTCTTGCAACTTTGGCCATTCTCTAAAAGCTGATGACTTCATTCAAACAGCTCACATTTTTTTATGTAGCAGGAACTTTTGCACCCAATTTTTAAAAGGAAAGAGCTCATGTTTCGCTCTTATGGTTATTTTTTTTTTACAAAATTTCAGACTTGTTATTTAGAGGAATGTTGCCTTCCACTTGGATTGCTGTAGAAAACTAACAGCAAACTAACAGCTCAGAGCTATGACTATTCTTTTACCCTTTTGGTTAAATTCTTTGTACCTGACAGCTAAATTGAGCTCTTACAGCCCCATTTGTGGACCTCGTGCTGGAGTATCGTTCACAGTTGGGGCATTTGCAAACAATCTCAGCAACAAAGAAAAAAGGGTAGAGGCAATATAGAAAGCTGCAAATAGTACATAATGTCATTCAAATTAGTGTTGTTTGAAATGTTTCGAAGGAGGGCTGCAAAAATGTGCTCTCTCTGCCGTTTACACGGAACCTAATAGACCCTGCAACGAGAATGATTTTCCTCTTTACTTTCCATCATTGAATAGTTAACAAATTTTGCTCAGCTAAGCCCCCGTGTTTTATGAAATGGAGCTGAGAAACTTGGAGACACATTGGCCTAGATATGCAATCTGGCTGTTTCTTCTTCCAGTTTAACCCTTTGGGGCCCTTCTGTTGGGTATCTTCCAATAAATAAATATTCCCGCTCTGGACAAGTGTCGACAGGCCCATTTATTCCTTTGTGGTCGGGCGCCTCCCGACAATTTCAACTTGTGCCATCTCTTATCGAGTATGTAAACTATGCATACTTAGTTTTTTGTCCCTCCAACAGGTGCCGTAAAAAAATGTGACATGTTTTAATTATTTGTTCACTAGATGCGTGGACGGGCGTTTTGTGCACGCTTTTGGGTGTTCAAGATGGCAGCGTGTACTCCGTCCGCATTTTACGGATTGTGCAGTGTGGAGACTGTGCAGTCTGCAGTGACAGGAAAGTCAAAAGGCAAAGACATGAAAATGTTCTCTACTGTAAAACCTGCACTCGACACCCTGGTTTGGACCCCAGCATTTGCTTTGGAAAGTCATATGCTGTGCAAATACCGCTAGTATAGTTCAATAATTCAAATGAAAATATTCAGGACAATGCAGAGTTATTTTAAACTGAACATATTGATCATAGTATATTGAAGAGTTGAATTTGAAGTCACTCATTGATTTGATAATTTTTCGCTTAAATTAATTCTGATGAGAGGGGCCTACAAGTGAAACACTCGCATGACCCCAAAAGGTTAATGCTTTGGGATCTAGCTTGGGAACCACCATCACGCATCGCTGGTTCATAGAGTTTACAGTGTGCATTGCTCTTTGTGACATAACCTTTCAAACAAATTTTTAAAAAAATCTTTCAAGAACTTTGAACATGGTGAGACTGAGTTCTTCAGCACCACAAAATAAAAATAACATTCTAATCTGAGAAATCAATGCTGGGGAGGAAATAATGATTTTTGCCAAGGGTTCTACAGTTGTGTGAACTGTACACAGAAACGGTAGTGGAATACTTCTTCGAGCAAACACAAGAAATAATACTGCTTTAAGCTAGTTACATGATGAACCATTACCAGCTTTCTGTGGTGCTTCTTTTTTTTTTTTTCTCCTTTGTCGGGATTATTTGCAAAGCTGCAGCGAAGCAATTATGCCGAAGCATGAGGTTCACAGATGGGGTAGTAAAAGCGCTCTATTTAGCTGTCTGTTACAGAGATTATGATAAGGTAAAACAATTTACAGTTCATCGTTAGCAACTACGTGGGCCCACTGTGATAGAAGTTGAAAAATAATTAAAAATTACTTTTTCAAAAGCCTACTTCAGAATTTTTTTTTATTTAGCCATTTTTAGAAGCTTGCTTACCTACACTAACAAAGTACCACCGGATAGCTCTGACCTATGTAGCTATGCATCAATATTTGTTTCACAGTATAGACGCTTTCAGGAAGTAAGTTACTCGAGCTGCCACCAGTCGGCGCGCCCTCCGCGCGCCTTCCGGGCTGCCATAGCCGACCTCCAGTTTTCGCCGTTGCTCCGCGTTGCGTGCTGCGCCGGCCACCACCGGAGCTTTGTTTTCGTGTTCTTTTACGTTCCGCGTTGAAATCGTATGTTTTCTTTAGGTCTTTTCAGTATTTCAGGCTTTCATTTAATCACTTGATATATATATATGTCAACATAGCTCTAGTATTTTCTTATTTATGGAATGGAATCAGACAGCGAATGGATCTACGATACAAGATTATGGACTAGGCTTCAGAGACCATGTAAGTTCATCACATTCTTTCGTTTTGTAACTAATAAAGGGCAGTCAACACGATTGCGACATATGCAAATTTCAACTGACGCAGAAAGGATATCGCAGTCGTGTTTCTCATTGCATGTGCGCACTCGGTTCCGTAAAGCCGAACCGCATGTAAGCGATTTAGCGTGCGAGGAGACGAGCGACGGCAACAACGACGAGAGTCAGCGACAGGCAACAAAGATTTCTCACTGTCGCCCGTCGCATCGCTCGGTTTTTGGATTTCAAAAACCTCGCTCATCGCCTCGGCCACTTGCTCCCGTCGCTTCCACGCGGTTTGCCTCGTCGCGCGACTGACCAAGCGACAGCAAAGCGGGTCGCCGTCGCTTGTCTCGTTGCTCGCCAAATCACTTGCATGCGGTTTATACTTAATTAATTCGATACACACAGCATTGAACCATTGGCGCCTCGATATTAAGTATAAACCGCATGCAAGCGATTTGGCGAACGAGACGAGCGACGGCGACCCGCTTCGTTGTCACTCAGTCAGTTGCGCGACGAGGCAAACCGCATGAAAGCGATGGCAGCAAACGACCAAGACGGTGAGCGACATTTTCTGGAAATCCAAAAACCGAGCGATGCGACGGGTGATAGTGAGAAATCTTCGTCGCTGACTCTCGTCATTGTTGCCGTTGCTCGTCTCGTCGCACGCTAAATCGCTTACATGCAGTTCGGCTTTACGGAAACGCAGTGCGCACATGCAACGAGAAACACGACTGCGATAGCCTTACTGCGTCAGCTGAAATTTGCATATGTCGCAATATTGTTGACTGCCCTTTATTAGCTACAAAAACGAAAGAATGTCATGAACTTACATGGTCTCTGAGGCCTAGGCCATAATCTTGTATTGTCGATCTATTCGCTGTCTGATTCCATTCCATAAATAAGAAAATACAAGAGCTATGTTGAAATATAGATATCAAATGATTAAATGAAAGCCCAAAATATCGAAAAGACCCAAAGAAAACACACGATTTCAATGCGGAACGTAAAAGAACACTAAAACAAAGTTCTGGTGAAGGCCGGTGCAGCAGGCAATGCGAAGCAACGGCGAGAAACTGACTACGGCTATGGCGGCAGGGTCACGTGACGTCAAGATGGCGGCGCCCGTGAAATGTTGCCTGAAAGGGTCTATAGGTCTTTGCAGGTAGGGGAGTAGTTTTTTCTTGAGATCTAAACTTAAGCAACATATTGTTCTTGGATTAAAGCAAATTCAACTTAGGCAACTAATGTGAATGTTATTTTTTTTTCTATAGTACACCAACTTATCAAATAATATTAAAAAAAATAGTGTTTTTTTTTTCAGAATACATTGTTTTTTTGTTTTTTTTTGTTTTTTTTTACAGCAAAAATAAGCTACCTATCGCCGAACACCCATTCTCTGCCCAAATGTAGTGTTAGCGGACCAAACCAGATGCAAAGTTTCAGACGAACTGTTACCTTGTTCCAAAGTTTTACGATTCTCTAAAGATTTAAATGGGAAAATGGTGGCCAACGGAGCCCTTGAATACATGGAGCTGAATGGCGCCAGTTACCGAGAATGAACCAATTTTCCCATTGAGATTTTCAGAAAATTATTTATAACTTTTAAACAAAGAAACGGTTCAATCTGAAACTTTGCATCTGGTTTTAGGCTGCTAATACTACATTTGGACAGAGAAAGAGTGTTCGCTGATGCATACTAGTTTATTTTTGTGGCAAAAAAAACCTGTATATACGGCTTGCTCATGCAAGCTCATACCAAAGCTCAATCCGATGAACACAAATGCCGCATGACAACAACACGCATGCTAACCCGCTGCATGAATATTTCATCACCGTTTACTTCATTTTTGATATTTCTCGTTGCTACCTGATGGGTGCTCCTCACATAGACGGCCAAAGTTGAGAAAACATTTGAAGTAAGTGTTTGTGTATCTCACCGCGTGGCACCTCAAATTTTTTTTTTTTAATACAACCGATTTTTTTTTTATTTTTTTTAAAGGGCAGTTTTAAACATGGCAGGAATTGAGCTATCACACTAATGTTTTATAAAAATCACAAGATCTGACAAATCTGATAGAATGTAAATGACGCCGCCCCGGTACTATCATAAATATGGCAACAGTTTTCCATGTGCACCGTTAGGCTGCACCGATTCTCAAGGTGGCTCCGTTCGCGGCCAGCAGAAGTGTGCTGCTCGGAACACGTCTCCGACTAGGTGCGTCTACTGCGTCCCCCATTCGTGGTCCCTCAATTTCCGCCCGACGTCGTCACACAAGTGTCCTAGCGTACCGGTCTGCCGCAGCCCTGGTGGCGGCACAGCGGCACGGGCGGACGCCGCAAACGACCGTCCGCCGTACCCACCCGCGCCGAAAGCTTCAGAGATCGCCGTCAAGTTTGCTCGACCATCGAATACGGGAAAGCTTCGGCATCCGGGCGTCAGGACGCCATGACAGCGGCGAGGCTTGCGTTCCCTTTTCTCTCTTTGCCGGACCAACAGCCGGGGACGCGACATCTGGCGGCATGACGTCGTCTGTCGACGCTTTGGGAGCGCTTTCGATACGCGGGCGGGATAAAACGGTGAATGCACCGGTCGGAGACGCAACCCGGGCACGATGGCAGGAGCGGGTTCCTCACTTGACTTTGTTCTTGGGTTCTCCAAACCGATTCTTCTTGCACGTGACTTGTCCAAAGTACAGCCCGATGAGGGCCTTGCTCTGAGGAGTCATCACGAGCTCTCCGAAACCTTCGTGCTCGGCCTTGTAGCCGGCCTGGGGGCCCTTCTCGATGCCGGTCCTCACAACCTGGGCAGACGGTCGAGTACTACTGTAAAGGCAGACTCGCACGCTTGCGCCTGCTTACGACCAAGTTCTTGTGATCTCTCGCGACGGGAGGGCACACTGGCAATCTGGCACCATCTATGAAGCGACTTTGGAAATGTATTTTACTAGAGCAAGAGTCTCCAAACCCCAGCCCGCGGATGGCCGCGGTCTTTCCAATACAATGCCCGACCCGCAACCCGCTGTTAGAATAAAAAAAATAAATGTGCAATAAAAAAGAAAAAAGGCGCAGCGACGAGCATTAAAAACAGAAACAAAAATATTTGAAAAGAATTTTTAAAAACATTGGTATTTGTAGTCCTTTGTTTCATGTCCGTGTAACTATGTTAAAATTCCTTTGCTTTCTGAAGTATATCGCGCTTCGACTCCTGTGTCGCAACTATTGCATATTGTCATTATCAGAACTATTGTTCTCATTAGTTTTCTGCCCCCCGTGAATATGCCGAAATTCCTATGCACACCAATTTAGGCCTGGTGAGTTTCGGAGGTCACAATTATTTTTGATGTCTTAATTAGTGACATATTGAATTTAAAAATAAAGTATATGTGTTCATCCACTTTACCAACTTGAAATATTGTTACATACTGTGTGCGGCATGTACACTGTGCAACAATGTTGGTGCAAACACAACATCGGCACTTTTGCGCATTCTTTTCTGAAAGGGCACCAAAGATTACAGCTTAGATTAGTGCCCCAATCAGTGCATTCCAGCACACATAGTGTCAATGAAAGTCTTAGGATTCCAAGAGAAAAACAAAGGAAATTGGTGATTGCTTGTTTGCACTGAAAGAGTCGTGCTATGTACCTTTCAACCCAAAATTTCCAAATTTTACCTCGAGGATCTTGAGGGGTGCTGGGTATAGTCCCTGGGTCATTTTCATGACCTGTCCTTTTGCCTTCTCGAACACATAGTTCCTGGCATATTCGTACGAGAGTGCCTTGTTCATCAGCCCTGCAAAAATGGCCACGACCCATCATGATCCCACAATCGAGCGGCAAGGGTGAAATTAAAAGGAAGAAACTAAGTACTTGAGGCCACTCACGCTCCATCAGTGGCCTTGTTCGATTCGGTGTGAGGGTGTTCGATGCAAGGCCCTTAGCAGCTTCGACTGCAACTTCTTCGAGGTATTCGATCATCCTGTCTTCCATTGGCTTCAGTCCTGGGCCTGCATAACCACGTTTTATTTCGTAGTGCATTTAGTACAGTTTGCAGCCAGCCTTTCAGTTTTTCTTCATACGGTGTTTCTGAGTGCATAACATTGCCATTATTAGTCGTAACATAGAAGTCCCCAATCGGGTGTCCGATCGAGGACTAATGAAAGTCAGATGTAGGAAAATAGAGTAAAATGTAGTTGAGGGGATGCTAACACGAATTTCGAGATCGTCTTTGTGTGGCACAATTTCAATCTATGCTCCTTAAGCATCCCAGAAAACCCAAAATTACAAGTATATGCTCACTTTTCGCCCAATAAAAACACAACCAAATGTCACTTCTCTGATACAGATCTCGGGACAAGTTAGGTCATGTTCTTAATTAAAAAAATAGACCATGCACGATTGCAATTGTTCGTCTTCTAGAAAGCTTAGAGCACGTAGGTCGAGTTTGTGACCTCTGAAAAGCTATCAGCAAATCTGCTCTTGTGCTTTTTTGAAAATTAAATGGTATACTTTCAGTTCCTTGTAATAACAAACATTAAAAAAAAAATATATGACCTCCCCCTTTTTTTTTTCCCATCCCTCCACAATCTACATAAATTTTACCAACCAGCCGACCAAGACAAAGGCAAGACCACAGACTCACCAAGCAGTTCCACAGTCTGATCCACAAGACCCATCTTCTTGGCTTGATCGGCGCGAATATTCCGTCCAGTGAGCATCATGTCAAGCGCAGTCGGAAGTTGGATCTGTGCAGCAATAAGCGAACTCAACACTTGGTACAGGCGCAAAGAAGAACGCCCGTTGTGATATGCCTGCGTCATGTATCCTGCTGTGCTTAGCGTCCTATGCCACCCACTGACCAAAGATTCCCCAAAGAGACATCAAATTGGATAATTTGAGATCTTGAAAAAAAGCAGTTCAGATCATTGTGACCCTGATACAGCGGGTATTCTAAGCTATAGTACAACAGACTGATATGTGCAAGCATGATACTACGCCGCCTGGAACGCGATTTTGAGTGGCGTGTATAGCGTTTGATCCTGTCCATGCAACGAAAGTGCAGTACTAAGTAGGTTTGCACAAATTCAAACTCCAAAACTGTAAACAATCTTTTTCCCCCAGGCTCAATATTTCGAGATTTTGGAGAAGTGTGGTTTCAGGAACATATTACGGACACGACATTTCGTGAATCAGGGTAATACGGTATGTATTTGTTACTATAAGGAAACATATTCGCGGGATCTATTTTTTGCTATATTATATACAAGTTGCGATGTTTGCGAAAATTAGGTCCTCACAAAAATTAAATCGATTTACAGTATGTATTTACTCGCATAATGAAAGCACATTTTTTCCCAGGAAAATTAACACATAATTGGGGGTGCATTCATTACGCAGGGTAAAATTTTCGCATTTAACACTTCGTGCAAATGTCATATTAGGTGCCAATATGACACAACAAGGTACCGTGGCACATCTTCTCTGATGGAGGCACACCACGGTAACCATGCTTTATAAATTGCGAATCTTTTTAGGGCGCTTTCGGCCTGCCTTTTGCCGAAGGGAGAAAGCGCCCTTGAAGCTCACTCAGCGCGGAGAGCAATGCGACCGTTCTTAGGCCTAACCACTTTCACGATTTCACTGCCCGAAAGCGGACCACAGACGACGGCGTGTTCATTGACATCAATCCATCCGATCGGCAAAGAATGTCTGGGGCTGGGCAATTCCTCGACCCAAGCTTCGTCAAGTGTGCGCGCCACTCGGTTTGATGGTTGATCACTTCCACAACAATGCACTTGCAGCCATTATGAGAGCGGGTTGGCTTGGCTTGACTTGGCCTGACCGCTTGGTCGCAAAAGAAAATTGGCTTGGTGGGCTTGGTGGCTAAGTAAGTTGGACGCAATTCGAGACTCGCGGAGCCGAAAATTGTAGCTGTGTTCATTATGTCAGGGGGAAAAAAAAAGTGCAAATATTGGAATCCGTTGTGGGGGTGCGTTCATTATGCGAGTAAATACCGGCATTTCCTACTTCTGGTTAATTCAGACAAATTTAAAAGTTTTGGCTGCCCTACCATGTTTTAAACATATTTGTAAGCCACTATTTTGAAGGGAGTTTTCGTGTAATTCATACATTTACAGCACAGGTACACTGCGGAGAAGCAACACCCGCAGAGCTCGGTTCCGCAAGGGTCACTTTTTCATAGTGCACCGGTGCTCAGCGAGTTCACAATAGACAACCTTTTTTCCTAAACAAACAAACTTTTTTTTCTTTTTTTTTAGGTGTTACATGTTGTTTAGACAGTCCACAATAGACAACATTTTTGAGGGATGAACAAACTTATCTCATAACATTTTACCAACTTTTCATGCGTGGCATACACCATCTTATGTTTAGTAGCCCTGTGAAGAGGAAATCATCAAATATCTGCTTTGTATGTGCAGCTATCCATACAACAAATCATAATTTTATCTCGCATCATATTTAGATGAACTTCCGATAATTCAAACGAAATTCGTGGCTTCCTAGAGTTTGAATTAACGAGTTTCCTGTAGTCCCGGAGTGGCAACGAATTACGTCACAGGAGCGGTCCTGAGAACCACGTCCACAGGAGCACCGACAATCGACACGACGCATGATCCCAGCGTTGCCGGGCGTACGACGGTCAGAGACGCATTTTGTGCAACACGCTTTTGACGGTGAACAAATGGTGGAACTTACGAGCTTGGGAAGGCGCTGGGTTCCGCCGGCGCCGGGAAGTATGCCGAGCATGACCTCCGGGAGACCGAGGACGGTCTTGCGCTCCTTGACGGCTATCCTGTAGTGACAGGCCATGGCCACCTGAAAGGCAGTCGCACGCTGTCAGGTGTCCGTCGCGTCACCGCCATCGCGGTCTTACCGTGGCAGTTTGCGATACCTTTTCGTCATTTAAGGAAAGACACCACCCGAAAGGGAAATCTTTTGAACCTTTGGCTTAATACGAATGAAATTTACAGTATATTCTGGCAGTTGCGAGCCAGAATGCAGTGCGAAGTTTCATCTGCATACATGAATTGTGAAATTATAGTTGTATTTTTATCAGGAACACAATGACATGATTGTAAACCTGAGACTCGGGCATAAAGAGAACACAACAGATGGTACAAAAGAGGAGGCAACGTCTCAGTTGAGACGTTGCCTCCTCTTTTTCTACCTTCTGTTGTGTTATCTTTTATGCCCCAGTCTCAGGTTTACAATCATGTCCAACTTACACCAGCTCACCTGCACTCTGACTATTTTTACAATGACATTGTTTGGGAAAACTATCGTTAGAAAACTAATGTAATACCAGACGTTTTTCCTCACTAGATGTGCAGAAGAATGCCTGGAGAGTGCAACTATGAAAACAAAATTTCCAAAAAGTAATTTAGTTTATGCTAACATTGTGCTGAAAAATGAAATGAATTTTTTGCCTTTTATGTCAAATTCTTAACATTCTTTTGTAAAAGACATCCACAATGCAAAAAAAAAAAAATTCAACAGTTAATTGCTTATTAAATCAGAGTTAGAAAAAACGAGTGACCCTTTCTTTTGTTCTGTTACGAAACAATAGTTTTCCTAAAGTGAAATTTATGCAATAAGTGGAACGGAGAAAACACAATCAAAGTGTTCCGACCTCTACCTTTTCTTTAGCATCAATGGACTGAAAATAATTTATAAAAAAAATATTCAGTGTAAACAAATGAAATTTTCTGGGAATACTCTAGATGTTGGTGGATGTAAATATGACATTTTGCAAATAAACATTTTTTGCAGAAATTTTTTTTTTTTCTGGGTGGGGGAGTGTTTCTTTTAGTGCGCACAGTGCAAACACCTAAAGCACGGTGTCTTCAAACTGGGTTAATGGGAGCCCCAAGGTTCTCCATAATACCCTTACGGGATCCGCGAGATCTCTTTTTTCCTCGACTACCTCTGTCCGTTTAATTAAGGTTTTTTTCCGACCTAAGTGCCGTTTTAGCAGATTTGAGCCACTTGTTGGCACAGAACTATAAGCCAAACACCCCCAGCATGTTCATTGTTGTTTACAAGAACAGTGGTCTCCTGTACTGCTTTATTGCAGCAATGCCGAGACCCCCAGAAAGGGTTCCTCTGCTGCCATTCATGGCAGATAGAGGTTTCTCGATATCAAGAAGTTTCAGAGATCCTGATCTAAAGACAAGTCGACAGTGCTGACAAACGTTTGTTTCGGTAACGTAAAACCGTAATGTCATGGACGAATGTAGGAGCATCATACTGCTGCGAGAACCTTCACCTCTGGTTCCGCAGCCCTGGATAGCTCCCTTCCGCAAAAAGTTGCATCTTTGCTGTCGCACACTGCGGCTGGGATTGGGCTGCCGTGAAACTTTGGCAACGCTCCCGAAATGGACCGCTTGGTCCTTTCTCAGAAGAGAAAAGACCCTTGTGCTTTACGACATTCAGGCACAAAAGCATGCACAGTTCTAGCCGCCGCTATTTTGTCACTTGCACAGGAGGCCAAGGCCTCTAGTAGGAAGCTCTGTGCACAACCAACTTCTATGTCACGACAAAATCAACTTCATAAACAAAAACAAAGAGCATCGGACAGGACTTTGAGTTGGTCCACACAAAGCAGTACCTAAAGCTAAGTCACGTAAGGAAGCTCAGGAAACTGTGCGAACAGAAAATGGACACGAAGAAGGAGACACGAACGAGTGCTTGCCCGCGTCCCCTTTTTTCGTGTCCATCTATGTTTGCGCTTATATGTTTCCGGACGTCATGCACCAACTAGACCAACAAGTCTTGTTAGCTTAAAAAAAAAAGCCATTTTCGTGTCCATCTCTGTTTGTGCTCACGTGTTTCCCGACATTGTGCACCAACAAGCCCAACAACAAGTCTCGTTGAGCCCGTAAAAGAGCCACATACATAGGAACAACTTGTTTGTGTGACCAACTTCCCACACAGACAGACCGCAAGACGTCCGAACTGAAAGAGAGACCGGTAGACGTACCTCGAGACCTCCACCTAGGCAGGACCCCATAATAGCCGCGACGATGGGCTTGGGGCTATCCGCCAGCTTCTGCACCATCTTCTGGCCCTCGTGCGAGAGTTCGGATGCGTGGGAAACGGACGTCACCTTGTCCAGCATTCTGGTGGACGACACGCGGTAGAGATGCAGCAAGTTAGGGCAGATGAACCAGTTTCCTTTTTCTCAATCGCGTGATCAACGATTTCCGTGTGCCGCCAAAATTCAAATTTGCCGCTCAGGAACACATTGCGCCATCTCGTGGATAGCTGAAGAGCTATAGTTTTGGTCTCGATTTTGCGCTTTCTTATAAGCTGAAGAGCTATCGGAAATACATTTTTTTCATGACAGTGTCACTTGTCAAACGCGGCGTCCTACTGAAATTGGGGACCGCCACAAGGACGACTTTAATCGCGCGATTTAACTACCTCTGCTGATTGTTCTTTTTGGATGACAGCAGCAGTGAGGACTGTGGATGATGTTGGACCATTTGATTTGAACTCCAGCACCAAGGTTTCATGTCCAAGGCCCCGAATGTGCACCACCGCATGCAACAGCTTCTCTAAATGGCACTACTGTCACAGAAACTATGGCTTGCCGACGTTCCCCCCCCAGAAAAAGACAATATCAGATAGAGTGGTCTAACTCACAGAAGGGATAGTGATGGGTACGAAGGCACACTTGGTATATTTGAGATTTTTAAAATTCATATTATAATCTCATCAGCCACAAACGTTCCAAATTTTCATTTTCATTTTTGCATAAATTCCAATTTCGACAAATCAATATAAAATTTTTTTTTCTAGACATCACTGCAATCGTTTGTTTGTTTTTTCTTCTAAAGAGCAGCTTATTGGCTACATTTTGATGTATTCTAATGTTGTATCATGATTAGATATTAAAATAAAAAAAAGGTTTTCTTCATCTCTCAAAAATTACCACTTTTTTCCCATAGCATGAAAAGAGTTTAAAAGTACAGAAATGAATGCTACATCCTTTGCTGCATTCTTTACTCAGTCCTCAATTTCTACCCCCCCCCCCCCCCAGAAAAAAAAAAAAATAATAAGAGAAAGAAAAGGCAAACTCATACTCTGTATACTCACACCTTAAAGGGCAACTCCGGCCAAAACTCAAAATGAAATAAATTACTGCTATCGCTATAGTGACACAAAATGCGAACCCATCTAAAATATTACGTCCGGGGGACGCCGCATTCTCAACTAATGCCGATAATAAAAATGCGACCCGCCGCGAGCCGCTGCTCCTTAGCGGGCGGCCAGCGGGTTGCCGATCGCTAAAGCAACATTGGGCCGTGACGTCAGTATCGTTCTCTCTTTTTTCTCCGGTCCGGGTGTTGCGCGGAGTGTGCTTCTTGAGCCGCTACCACCGCTACTTCGGCTTGTGATTGGCGTGTTTAGCCGTTGCTTTTATCTGTAGCCCGTGTAGCTTCGGTATAGCCTTTTGTTTATTTGCTTGTGAGGACTCCCAAGACGGTTTAGCGAGCAACTCGGTGCGCCCAAGACTGCCCAGCTGTTCCTCGAAAGGTGCCAAGTACAACTTGTAGCGCTGTGGGCTGCACAAACAACCCGCTGCGAAACTCAGAGATGCTTTTCCACAAGTTTTCAACGGACCGGAAATTGGAGAAGGTGTGGGTGAACGCTGTTCGACGAGTGGACTTTGGACTTTGGCTTTTACGCGCCCGAGGAAAAAAGAAAAAAAAACAGACGTGTACAGCTCAGCACACGTGTGTTCGGGCGCCGCGGCCCACGCCGGAGAACCTCAAAGCTTCGTGTCTGGGACCGATCCGCAGCGCGAAAGCGAGAGTACTCTACGTCACTGGCAGCGCGGCGCAGAGCAACGCCGCTCCATCCACAGAGCCCCGATGACAATTTAGGCCGAAGGATGAGTACGGAAGACCGCACGCATGGTGATAGCCGCCGAGTACGGCACCGAACGAGTTCACTCGTTTTCCAGTCGCTAGCTTTTGGGTATACAAGTGACGAGTACGGCATAGCGCACGCACGCCGGCGGCCACAGAGTACGGCACCAAACGAGTTCATGGGTTTTCCAGTCGCTAGCTTTTGGGTATACGCACTAACACTTGCTACATATGCTGGATAACTACCACGTATACAGAAGTAAAACAAAATCAGCTTACCTCCTATCTTTAGACGGCTAGCGCAACAGAGGTAGGTCCTGCTCGGCCTGCGTACTCGTTGAACGAGAACGATCCTGACGTCACGTTCACATAGCGGCTGATTTCCAGTGTTGTCGGGGCCTCGAGCGGCTAGTTTCTGTTTTGTTGGCCGCGCCCCAAACAAAACTTTGAGGCGTCGATATCTTTAAAACTACGCACAATAACGAGAAAAAAATTACACTTTGCAATTCAGGGACGCTGACTGCGCTAAAAACAGCCATAGTCCCAAAATCGAAAGTATGGACCGGAGTTGCCCTTTAAGGTTTTGTTCTGAGCCTTATTGAGTCGAAGCCCAGGAGAATATGTTCCATAGTCCCTCTAATAAACTTATTTGAGGAATCGTGCAATCCTCAATATTTCTAGCAGTTACTGCCACTGCTCAGAGGGTACAGTCGTCATGCCAGATTGAGACAGCAATGAGTCCATTAGGTCAGTATTTCAACATACAGCGACCCCCCTACCAACTCACGTAATGTCCGCTCCGGCGATGAAGCAACCAGGCTTTGAAGAAATGAGCACTGCACTTGTGACACTATGGTTGTTTTCAAAGTCCTTCAGGACAGCATCCATGTCCTCCATGACTTCAGCATTCAGTGAATTCACCTGTAAAGACGCACGCTGCAATTTGGATTTCTGAAAGAGACACTAAAGACATATCCAAAAATTTTCTAGAAAGACAATTTTTGTTTGTAAAAGCTTGACATACAGCCCCATTTTTCCAAAAATTCTCAGACAAATTTTTTCCAATGCAAGAAAACCAGCAAAAACCACCAAAAGTGACTGCCACCTACGGCAAAAGCAGCCGTGTGAAACAATCATCACCCACAAGAGACCGATTTCGGAACAAAATTTATAGGGGAGGGATGTAAATGAGTCTAGGCTAGGTGGCAAAAGCTACCACAAGATACGAGGGTTATAGCTTATTCATCTATCCATCCATCCTACATGTCTCTCTCTTCCCTCCCAATGTCATGTGCAGCAGGATTGGATGATGAACTCTTTAAACAATATGCGAGACACAGAATCGCATGTTTTGACTAGAACTTTATTGGTGCTGCCAGGAACACCTGTACAACACAAATCAACTACAAAACTGAAATTTAGAAAAAGTTTACTTGTGTACCCCTTAAAGGAGCAGAGCAACAATTTTTTGTCCTTTCAGAAAATACCGCTTAGAATTAGTGGATAATCTTCATAATCTACTAAACATGCAATAGATTTTTTTTCTCTCTAAGCAATGGTAATTGCAGACGAAATCAGAGAGAAACGAGCAGAGTTCACGGCCTCAACTCGCAGCCAGAACAAGCAGTCACGTGATCCGGTGCCGAAAGTAAGCTGCCAATGTTCATTAGAGCCACGCATTGGGGTTGGCAGAGCACAGGAACACGTGCCGAGTTCCAGACATTTTTAGGGGTCTACGATTACCGTCACTGCAGCGAGTGAATGCTAGTTACTATTCGAACGCTTGTCGAGGCATTGATTGTATCGAGCCCAAATCAAGTGCTCACACAGTGCTCACGTCTGATCCATGAACCAGACTCTTGCCACCATGTCCCTATGTCTGTGTCAACACTGCGATCCCCATGAATATGTCATCAAGTTTTGTGAAGGAGAGACTGAATGAAAAAGTCTGCTTTTATGTGAAAAATTACACCGCAACAAACCTCTCTGGTTAGTGGTGTTGCATGCGAGTATACTTGGGTCACACTAGTGCCAGTGAGCTTATAAAAAGTGAGACACAGTGCAACCGAATATTGTTCCGACCCCTTTAACAGATGACATTCAAGACCTTACCTCGAGTCCGGCGAGTTGATGCGAACCACCGCCACACCATCCTTGACAGTGTACGTTATATGCTTTAAACCTTCGAGAGAGAAGCAAAAGAGCGAGTCATCCTAACAAACCAGCTTCAAAGCGTCAAGAAAGTATCACAGCAACACCATACTCGAGCATTTCACTTACTGTTCATGGTGGTCAGTGAAAAATCTCTAACCGGTGTCATCCCTAGAATGCGTATAGAAATATGTCAGTGGGGCAAATCGCTCCTGGGTATACCAGGAATGAACTGGCAACTAATTTTTGCTCGTGCCAAAGGTTACTAGCTTCAGAAAAGTAAGTAAAGGTATGCGAAGCGCAAGTTCGTCTGCTTCTTGCAGAGGGGTTGTGGTGATGTCAGAACGTCGAGCTCTTATTGAGGGGTAGTGGATAGACCTCGAAGCAATCTACCTTGAGGTTTACCCTCTATCTTTCAATCAGAGCCAATCAGAGCTCGGCGTTCTGACGTCACGACAGCCCCTGGAAACTAAGCTGATTAACTTGCTTTTTTGCATAGCATCGTGTTTTTTGGCACCATTGCAAAAAGGCTTCCGGGTCTTGAGCAGGCTTATGCAAAAACAAAATATGCAAAACGTTTCTTTTTTCTCTTTTTTTTTTTGAGGAAAAAGGCGGGGGGGGGGGGGGGAGACATCAAATAGGTGGCTCCCGTTTTCTTTAATAATTACTTCATTTAGTAATTATAATAATAGCCTGCTTGCAAAGTAATGTTAAACATTACTTTGCATTAATGCAAAGTAATGTTAAAGGAGAAAGACCGTACGCTCTTGCGCCTGTTAGCCGACCAGCTAGGGGAGGGAGAGAACAAAATAACCTAACAAAAACAGCCCTAGCGCAACACTTCGCTGATGGGAAAGTATTCACCGATAAACGCCGATAAATACAGAAATATTTGAGTATCTATTATAAAAAATAAGAGCTAGAGATACTAAAAGGAACAGATCTTGGGGTAAAACTTGGGTCACGGCGAAATAGCCCCTGCACCAGGCTTCGTCACTGAATGGTTCACCGACTACAGAAATAAACATGACAACCGTTCGTGTTCATAACATGTAAGAACGCTCGTTCTACGGAATATTTACACTGCAATTAACGAAACATAAGTTTCAAGGTTACCGAGATATGGTTACATCTTCCATGAGTTCCCCACTACAGCGGCCTACGGTTGGAGACTCCTACATGACCTCGACATTTAACGCTTTCAAAGTTTCGGGGGCACATCAGGGTTTTCATAATATCAGTAAACGCGTTAGATATGATATGAGGAAGCGTTCAAACTCACCCAAGGCCGACAACCGATGAGGAAAATTACGGAAAACTCCCAGCACCCGACAAGCCATGATCACTTCCTCGCCGACGTTTCTCAGGCAATCGCGGATCAAACGGAGCAAAGGCCGGCAAACGTGTGCTAAAACCCGATGCAATGCTTGTTTACGCCGTTACACTTTTCCTGATTTGAAGGCAACGGACCTAAATAGTTTCTAAACAAAAGTACACAGGTAAATTATTTGAAAATTTAGTTATTGCTCATACAGTTTGAGCATTGTCGCCACGTCTGGTAAGGCTTGGGTTGGGCTTGGCCTTCCGTTTTTGGGTCCCCTATCGCATCCCCCTTTCGATTACTTCGGCTGCCACAGTCGAATAAAGATGGCGTACGTCGTTGGCAGGTTCGGCATCGCTTCCGCGTTAAATCAGGCGAAATTATGTAAGTATGATTTGTCAAACTTCGAGCTGGGGGGCAAACGACAGTTTATGTATGCCAGTTTGATATGTCCCTATGGAGTTTTGTCGATCGAGTTGATTTTGTGATGTCTTCAGACCGTTCTGTGCCCTTGCACGAAAGGGTTGCGACCAGCGATTTCCTGATGCGTATTAATTTCCGGATGTCGTTCATAACGCATAAATGCAGTCTTCTCTTTTTTTTATGTGTATGTATGGTGTCACGTGCCTACTTGTCACGGTAGTCTAACTTGTTTACATGCAAGTGTCTGTAGTGGTATACCTGCGTAGTTCGAAATTCAGTGGTTCAACAAAACCTAAACGAAGTGTCACAAAAAAAAAAATATATATATATATATATAGTGTGTATATATATATATATATATTATATATATATATATATTATATATACACGCGTTAAAATGGCTTGCAAAGATAAAAGGACTAGACCGATCTTGTATCAACTTTTCTCGAAAATGTCTTTAAGTAGTCACATTGTTGTGCTAAAATTTCAAGTCTGAACTCCGAGTACTAAGAAAATAAAAAGTGATTTTTTTTTTCAACGGCGGAGCGGCAGTTGTTGGAGAGATCATAACTTGCAGCGCGACTGGGACTAGGTCAGACAAGAGAAAACAGGACAAGCGCTGAACTAAAAACTGATTTCATTGAATAGATAGATTGCGGATGCCAACCCCTTTTCACCAACACAAGCACATACTACCCTGAGAAATGATGGAGACATACTACATAACACAAAACGGATCCTTAGTGTTATTGATCTCACTGCTTGAGATCAAGCAGTGAGATCAGTAACAGGCTGTAGTTGAGCTTGTTGGTGCATAATACTATGAAAGGCCAGCTCAACTTAGGAAAATAGAATGTAGAGAGAGAAAGAGACAGGAATACCGTTGGACTACCAACTGTGGTTTAATACTTCCTCCTCTTTCTGAACCTTGACTTTGTGCTTTTTTTTTTTTTGAGATCAGCTTTTTGGAGTTAGGATAAGTGGTCCAGTTTTGTGTTGAGTGAAAGAAGAAGCGCCAGGGCCACGGAGGGGCATGCCTGCACAAGCAGCAGCAGCATGTGTGTTTTTTCTTTTCAATAGAATCAGTTGCTAGTTCAGCACTTGTCCTGTGTTTTCTCCTCTGTCTGTCCTTCTCCCAGTCGTGCTGTAAGTTATGACAAACTCTTACCAATTCGCACAATTGTCCATTCTGTCGGGGAGACACCGGACAACGGCCATGTTTCTTTGCCTTATCCAGAGATGGCGCTGCACATTACTGGACGTGAAGCTCTAGGCACCGAGTGAAAAAGCACGCTTTTATCCGAGTTTTTGGTTCCGAGGGATATTTGTCAAAATAAAGTTGTTTGGGTTTTCAGTTAAGTTTCACAGTGCAGAAAGTGTCACACCATAAATATTAATAAATAAAACCACCCAATGCTGCTCCAGAAATGACGTACCTTCGTCTGCGACGGTTCTTGTTTCGTGCATTGCCTGCTTTTGCAGTTTGACGTTCGAATGAGACACGAGAGGCAGCCGAGAGTGCGCCCGAAAAAGCAGCGATTTGGTGGCTCTGAAAGAGCTGCTGAAATCTGAACTACGGTCTTCGTAGTTGCGGTGAAATGACTCATTCACACTGGTTACTGTAAGCTGGTTACAGTGCGTGAATGAGGCATTTGACCGCAACTATTTGGCAGCTCTTTCAGAGCCACCAAATAGCTGCTTTTTCGGGCACACTCCTGGCTGCCTCTCGTGTCTCATTCAAACGCCAAACTGCAAAAGCAGGCAATGCACGAAACAAGAACCGTCGCAGACAAAGGTACGTCATTTCTGGAGCAGCATTGGGCGGTTTTATTTATTCATATTTATGGCGTGACACTTTCTGCACTGTGAAACTTAACTGAAAACCTGAAAAACTACTTTGGCAAATATCCCTCGAAAACAAAAACACCGATTAAAGTGTGCTTTTTTGCTCGGCGCTTAGGGGCTTTACAGATGGATGGATGGATGAATACGGCTGAGCCCTCTGGATCGGGCGGTAGCTTACGCCACCTAGCCATTTTGTCTTACCACTTAAGATTAGAATATTTAAGTGTGAAAACTATATTCACTCCGCACTGAAAAGAAAGTGAGGCTATAAAACCCCTTGCCATCAGTTAATAAGAAAATACCTAGTTTTCTCTCGCTTTCTGCCACCATTCACCCGCAGCCCAGTAATCCAGTAATTACTGGATTACGTCCAGTAATCTGCAACGCCATCTCTGGATATGGCAAAGAAACATGGCCATCGTTCGGTGTCTCCCCTACAGCTGCTGCTCCGGCGTTGAAAAAATCACTTTTTATTTTCTCATTTTCTTTGTACTCTGAGTTCCGATTTGAATTTTGGCACAAAAATGTGACCAATTTTTGAGAAAGACATTGTCGAGAAAGGTTGGTACTGGGGGTGTCGCTGAACTTTTGTCGAACCAGATTTTTAGGTCGAACTTTCGGGTTCGACTGGGTCGAACCGGGTCGACGAACCTTTGAAACTTTTCCCCAGATTCGACCGGTTCTACTTGTGGACAGTGTGACCAGACCTTTATACAAGCATGTCTAGGTTTGGAGAAAAAAATTTTATGCAAAGGGTTATTTTATTGTAAGAAGAGTTACAATTAAAAGAAACCAATTCTAATCACTGAAGAAGTTAATAACTTAATTTTTTGTACTGTATTAACTGAAATAACCAATCAGCGGTGCCTTTAATTAATCCCTTAGCCATCACCATCCAATCCGAAGCCAACTGGCCAGCCTGTCACGCATGCGCACACGAGTCGAACCGCAATACGGGGTTCGTCGAAATTTCCACAAAAAGTTCGAAAGAGTCGAACCTGGTCGAACTCGAACCTCGGCCGGTTCGCGACACCCCTAGTTGGTACAAGATCCGTCACATTTTAGATTTTTATGAGCCGTTTTAGCGTGTAAATATTTTTTTCTGTATGCACCTAAGGGCTGGAAATGCTTAGCAAATCGGCCGTTATTCTATATTTGTAATTTTGCGTGATGCTCAAAAAGAGCTGTAAAGCTTTTAGTGGGCATCTTCATAACACCAAATAAATATATAATTTTTATCACATTTTTTTTTTTTTTTTTCATGGATTATTGAAGAAATGTTTACAGCAATGGACCTTTTTTAAGAAGGGTTGTGCACATGCGCAGGCCTTCCTCGCAGCGGCGAAGGCTCTAACTTCAGTTGAAGTCCTGAAGAATGGTTGCACTACCTCTCCTGCCTCTTCCGCGACTCGGGTCAGCCGCAGAGAAGGCAGGAAAGGTATTGCAGCTTCCATTCTATCCCCCAACTGTAGTTGGTGTTTTAAGCCACTTGGTGTCGTCTTTATGTGAAAGAGGTCCATTAATCGAGGACAAAGGTGTGTAAGCCGATCGAGCAAGTAAATCAATCAGAATTTCTTCCACAAATCATGAGCGTGGTCAACATTTACAGAACTCGTACTTACATCAGATTTAAAGTCCTTTATCAGTGATGCATTCTTCCATGATTTTTTTCCTATTCATTATTCTCATTTTAGAGCTCGTTATTCCCAAGGAAAGCGTGTTTGTTTGTGTTTATAACCTTCTATTATTCCAGTTTAGTTGTGTCCATTTTCTCGTTTTTCTCCTTGTCTGGCACTTAAGACAGAACAAAAACGCATATAGTACTGCCTTTTTTTTTCTTTTTATTTCTTTTTCATACAAGTTTTAAAATGAAAGAAAACGTCAGAAACAAAGTTATTTTCGCAGTTATCTGACGCCAGATATTTTCTCCACTCCTTTGGTGTCACTATCACAGCCTGTAAATATGTGATAAAACTGGTCCATGAGCACCGACCTCCTAGGCCCTGATTGCGATACTTGAGGTCATACTTGACTATATCTTCGATGGCTGGCTTGTGCACGGACTTTGACCCTTGGCAGTCAAGGTGTATTGCACTGTGCATGCTGAAACCTTTGCCCCTTCTATTGTAACTGAAGTTTCACAAGCCATTGAAATGCCCTGGGTCCCCACCATGCCTGGCTGCTGCCGTAGATCTAGCGGTCAAAAGAAAACTGCCGTGTACAAATAAAAAAATAAAATGCTTCATAATTGTTTCTAGAGTGCAGCTCTTAGGCGCCCAATTCCCGGTTTCGCGAGCGTCAAGCGTAACCATTACTAAATTTAGCAGGAAAATTGACGTCACGTGATCTCAACAACAATTCAATTCCTTGCTAAATTTAGCGGGAAAGATGACGTCACGTGACATGATGTCACGTCAGCTGCGAACAAATTCAGTTTCTCTGCTAATTTAGCGGAAAATTTGATGTAACGTGACCTCAACAGCAATTCGATTCCCCGCTAACAGGGTGCTGCACAGGTCCTTGAAATCCTTGAAAACCCTTGAATTTGAGAAGTTGCTTTTTCAAGGCCTTGAAAGTGCTGGAATATCTTTGCCGTCCTTGAAAACCCTTGAATTCTTAGCGTTTCGCGGGGCTCGGTTGCGCGACCCGCGTTTTATAGCGGTTGAGCGTGGTCCCGGGAAAATTCGTTGCTTGCTTTCCGCGACACCGGGATCGCGAAGTCAAACCAATCAAACTTCCTGCGCGAAAAAAAAAAGAAAACGCGCGGCCGCTGCGCTTTTTTATTTTCTTTTCTTTCATCTGGCTTGCTTCGACTTCAGGGTTGGCCAAAAGCCATAAGTGGCCACAATGAGGCTGGAGAGCCTGGAGAGTCTCGACCTCTTCGTAAAAAAGGCATGTTGCACCAGCGTGCTTATTTGCAACGGAAATGCAGTTATATGAATCAAGAGTTAAATTTAGTAGTATTTAATTCTTTCTTTTGCCTTCGTCTTTAGCTGGATTTATTGGCAACCCACTAAAAAAGGCACAGCCCCATGGGCCGAGAATTGTCTGTTGGCCACATTGTGCTTTGTTTATATCTGGTCTGTGCCTACTCCGGATGCTTTGTTCGCTGTTTGTTCCCACGTGTCGCTTATGGTGCGTGTAGTGACCCAGTGATTCGTGCATTCAGATGGCATAGAATAATGCCCGGGAAATGTAAGTTCCAAAGCGCTTGGCTCAGCAACGAGCTTTGGGTTGCGCCAGATACAGCAAACCCTCACTGCGCAAAATGCACACGCTGCAGAAAGACGTTCGACATCACTTCGATGGGCGAATCTGCCCTCAAAAGCCATGCAAAAAGTGCAAAGCACTGCAAAAGTGCAATAAAAATAATGTGTGTGATCTACTGTAGTGTTTTTTTATTTTTTGAAAGGTCCTTGAAAAGTCCTTGAATTTTTTTCTTGAAAACCTGTACGAACCCTGGCTAAATTTAGCGGTAAAATTGACGTCACGTGACCTCAACACAAATTCAGTTTCTCCGATAAATTTAGCGGGGAAAATGACGTCACATGATTTGATGTCGTGTCACTTATGAACAAATTCAATTTCTATGCTAGATTGGGAAAATTGACGTTGCGCGACCTCAACAGCAAGTCAATTCCCCGCTAGCGGGAAAATTGATGTCACGTTACCTCAATACCAATTCAGTTTCCCCGCTAAATTTAGCGGTGAAGATGACGTCGCATGACTTGATGTCATGTCACCTATGAACAAATTCAGTTTCTCCGCTAGATTTAGCGGGAAAATCAATGTCACGTGACCTCAACAGCAATTCAATTCCCCGCTAAATTAGCGGGAAAATTCACATCACATGAACTCAATGCCAATTCAGTTTCCTTGCTAAATATAGTTTGGAAAATGACGTCACATGACTTGGTGTTGCGTCACCTATGAACAAATTCAGTTTTTCCGCTAGGGGTTGCGGGAAAATCAATGTCACGTGACTCAACAGCGAATTACCCCCGCTAAATTAGCGGGAAAATTTACATCACATGAACTCAATGCCAATTCAGTTTCCTTGCTAAATATAGTTTGGAAAATGACGTCACATGACTTGGTGTTGCGTCACCTATGAACAAATTCAGTTTCTCCGCTAGATTTAGCGGGAAAATCAATGTCACGTGACCTCAACAGCAATTCAATTCCCCGCTAAATTAGCGGGAAAATTTACATCACATGAACTCAATGCCAATTCAGTTTCCTTGCTAAATATAGTTTGGAAAATGACGTCACATGACTTGGTGTTGCGTCACCGGTGAACAAGTTCAGTTTTCCCGCTAGATATAGCGGGAAAATTGACGTTGTACGCGGAGGAGGAGGGGAGTGCATGGAGAGGTATGGAGGAGGAGGGGCATACCTCCCCTCCTCCTCAAGAGCTGCACTCTAATGTCGCGTTGCAGAAATTTGTAAATCTTTTTTTTTTTTTTGCTATTTAAGTTAACAATCTTGTTTGAATATCAGGGCTTTCGAATGGCACATAGTTTTGATAAAAGTTTGCTACACAGAACTGATTTCTTGACGCAAAATCATGTTGAGCATTTGTGCGGTGTCATCAGCAGCTGTTGTCATAGGGTCGAGCCCACCGTGAAATTTCGAGCATGCACCCATGTCGCAATAAGCGTCCATCCCTATACAAAACATTTTAAATATAAGCAAAGGACATCAAGCACCCACCTCATAAAACTTCCTGGCCCATCCGGTTATCCAAGGTGCCCCTCCACATTGGCTGCTTCTCCAAGGAGGTGGTGCAATGCGTAGAAGCTTTACGATCGTACAGGTGCGACGCGGTAAAGCTGACGCAGAGCAGCTCCATTCTGTCAGACCCCTAAACTGCTTGCGTACTCATTTCGTTGAATCGAACATGGGCCTGCCCAGCCCCCTTCTGCTTTTCTGCTCTTAAACCAAACAAGTACCCACCCCCTTTTTTTTTTGTGCGGTGATTATCTTTAGCTTTTGGTGGGGGCTTGCTCGGCATTTTACGGAGACGGAACTCGCCTTCGGCGGGCAAGGTGCAGAGGTCGGCGTACTCGCGGTGCTCGCTCCGGTGACTGGCTCGCCATCCTTGTCTTCCGCAAGACGGCGAACCCATCCCCGTCGGCTGATTGCCACCAAAGAGACAATGGGTGCTTCATGCTCCAGCGTGAGTTGCACGTGGTTCGGCTGGTATCACACGTACTATGGTCACCGACAGAACGAGAACAGCAGGGCGTGTCTTTCGAAGCTCGCGCTGGAAACAGGGCTACCGAGCTGCTCCCTGCCGTTCCCACCTTGTTGGGCGACCGCTGGGCTTTTCACTCAACACGTTCGGTGCCGATGCGTGACTCGCGGGTGCAGCAGTCGGAGCTGACAAAAGTCGAGCGGGGTGGCACGTGCGCGGCACTCTGGACTCGAAGTGGCTCCGTATCACGGGCCAAACGAGCACACAGCTTTTCGTTGTCTGTCCATGGCGCTCCTGAACCTCGGCCTTAGGTGCGTGCTTTCTGGCAAGACTGAAGGGTGCGGTCAGGCTTGCCATCGCACTTTGCTTCCGTAGTGAACCCGAGACGAAGGAATGATAAAATAAACGGATAGAGCAACGAAGCTGTGTGTGAGATTTTGTCATTCTGTCCGTTTTTTTATCATTCCTTTGTCTTGGGTTTATCATGAATGTCAATTACAGGCTCACCTGCTTTTCTTTTTTTATCCTAATCTTGCACTCTTCTTCCTGCTCGTGATGCTGTTTTTTCGTCTTCGTCGCCGGCGTACGCAACACTGCTAGGCAAGTTCTTGACGCTAAGCCTAGTCGGAAGTGGGGTCTTCCCATCTTCGTGCACATCATACACTCGAAGATGCCGACACAGTTCCCGACGAGACGTTCATAATTTTCGTCGACGGTCTTCATACGTGTCCAACGGAGTCGTCGGTTGCGGGTCCCGGAATGCCCAATGTGTTGCTGCTTCCACGCCTACCTTTTTCATCAGCGCCACTTGTCGAACGTTTGCTGTTAGCAGGTGCTAAGCAAAAAATGCACAGCTGTAGCAGCCAGTGCAACGTTCCATATACCAGCAATGTTTGATCTATCACTGTCACAAAATGTACCTAAAACTTTTTTTTTTTTTTGCGATCTATTTTTGTAGGTTTGGAATGTCGTTAGGGTACTTTCCTATTCGGTTGGTGGCGTTCATTCAACTACTCAGACGATTTGTGGCCTTAGCGTGTTTCTGTAAGTGGAAGCAATGTCAGAATTTATTATACGTTTTTTGAAGCCGATGCTAGTGTCTAACCTGCTAACCAGGAGTGGGGCAGTATCGCGATACAAATGTATCGCGATAGTATTTCAGAAATACATTTCGTATCTGTATTTCTGTATCGCGATACATTTTTTTCACCAGTATCTGTATTCCTGTATCGAAATACATTTTGAATGCTCCGTTGTATCGCGATACAATCAGGGTGAAATGTATTTCGTTACATTTCTTGAGAAATACTCCCCCCCCCCCCCCCCCCCCACGAACAAAAAATACAAATCCAAACGCATTTTTTTTTTACTTCTGAGGGCACTAGGGTCAAGGAGATGCTGGGGCATTGTTACCATGCTGACCAAGGTTCCTTCCGATTCTCCAAACTATTTTTCTATGCGTCCTCTTCTCTCTTCTGAGAAGTGTTGCGTAGTCGGGGACTCGAACCAGGTGGCGTGCCAGGAGTGGAGTCAGAGCATCTTGTGCCGCAGGTCCTTAGGTAGGGGTTTCTTGAGTCATTGTTTGCTGGCATCCAAAGCCCGCTGCTAACCGTCTCTCTTGCCTTAGCGTACACAGTACACCCAGCCGGCAAAGCTGAGTCACAGTCCGTTGCAGCACAAGCCTGGCGGTAGTTGACTTGAAATAGTAGGATGACTCACGCAGTGAAGTTCAACACATATTCGAATGCGTCTGCGGCTGCGCCCGTAATATTGCACGGCTCAAGGGTACGTCATCAGCCGACGGGAAAGTGACCCGCTGCTCTGGTGATCCGAAACCCAGGAAGGTCAGACGTGGCCTCGCTGTGCTGACCCAGACTTCGTACACCTGCGACTCGTCTCGAGCGCGCTGTTTCTCGGAGAGCTCGCGCCTGTGCCAGCAATATCAGGTCGCAATCCACGAGGTCTCTATTTGGAGTATGCAAGACGAAACTTGAGGACTGCAATCCAAGCGTCGGTGGCGGAGGGTCGGCAGGAAGGACCTTCACAACAGGGATGCCACAGTATCGTTTTTTCAACCGTAACAGAAGATAAGACATGTGTTCCTGGATGCTTCAGGTGGTCCACTATTCTTGAAAATTCCAAATGACACTGCCTGCACGATCTTCAACGAGGTAACCTACAACGAAAGTACGTATTGTCCTTTCATATAGCAGCGTGGTAAAGTTTCATGTTCAAGGCCACAGCTACAGATAAAGAATACCAGTTCATTCCACCGTGACGTCATGTGATAAATGTTGACAGGGGCGTCCTTATTGGACAGAGGCGTGGTGACGTTATGATGGGATTTAGGATGACATAGAATTTATTTAGAGGTCGATGTCTTTTCGCATCCCTCGTCAGACAGACAGGATGTCAGGAAAGGGACCGCGGTCAGTCCTTGATGGAACGTTTTTTTGAGCCCATTGAAGACTGCTCGTCGTCCGAAATCACCACCCTCAAGGCAAAGTGCCAAACCTACGGGAAAGTAATTTCAGGATCAAAAACTTCCACTTCAAACTTCAAGCTTCATCTCATTCGGCGTCTCAAACAAATTTGAAAAATGTATTGCAGTATCAGTATTTCTGTATTTGTATTTCTGCCCTCCCTAAAATGTATTCCTGTATTTGTATTTCCAAATACTTTTTGCCTCTTTTTGAAATGTATTTCCGATACGTATCGCGATACACTTTTACAGATATATTTCAGTATCAGTATTTTAGCTACTATTTTAATGTATCCCAGTATTTGTATTTCCAAATACATTTTAAAGTATTTCTGCCCAACCCTGCCTGTAACAATAGTTTTTTGCAACTTAAGAAGGGGTAAGAGAAGCCCCCAACAAAGCTTTCTAATCTCCATGATTGGTGGTTTTTCTTCTCCACTCAACTCCTCCCCAGCTTTAACTCTGCTAAAGTGGAAAGGGTGGAGGGCTTTGTGGGAGGAACTCGTTCTGCTATTCTTACCCTGCAGCGCACTATAGACGTCTGCAAGTACGGCTTCTGGGCTCCGCCATCTTGCTGCTGGTGTGGATAGATTGTCTGATAGTGAAGCATTGCTGAGGCATACCCACGGTCTCCAGACTGGTGCCCAAACAAAGCATTTTCCCATCCGCGGTGGCCAGACCAGCTCTCAAAGCATGGCTGCTTGCAGACATCTATAGCCTTCCTAAGCATTATCTGGTGATGGAAGAGACGGTAGTGAAGAGAGGTGTGTTCGCAATCGGAAATAAATGGATGTTTTGGGGCACGCTAAAACTAGAGGAGGCGCAGCTTGCACTTACAAGCTTTATACAGTCAGTAACTCTGGTGCGACTATTCCCGCTGCATCGTGCTGTTATTTTGGTCACTGGAAGCAGACTGTGATTAAGCTTCGTCTGACTCCAAGAAGTTGTCTTGTTTTTTACCTTGAACAACCTTGCGTACAGGTTCCCATTCTCTCTGCCACATGCCTTCAAGCTGTCTTTTGTTTGGGGAGAGCAGGCCTGTTCCCTGTCACCTCTGACAACAGATGGATGTTACTTCTTTTTTTTTTTCTTTTTTTCTTGTCCTGCTTGCATATGGGAGGGTTGCAGCGGTGTTGTGAGAAAACTTGGTCACCAAACTCTATGTGTACGAGAGAGTATAGGCATGCTTATGGGTTTTCTTTCCTCTCTTTTAGCTTGGTTTTGGACTTTGCTCATTATGTGCGGATTGTTTTACGTGCATATTTTTTTTTTTGCTCATGCTCTTTTTTTACACTTTAGGTTTAATTAGCATTTAATTGCACTGGTTAATCTTTTTTATTTTTTACACTTTAGATTTAATAGATTTAATTGCATTGGTACTTAATAAATTTTAGCAGTTGGCTCATTCAGAGTTATGAGGGAAGCATGGTAAGCAAAGCAGCTGGCTGAAAATGTGTGCCTCATTAGTGATAAAATAAAAAAAAATAAATAAAAAACAAAAATTGTTTATTATAGCGGAAAAAAAAGAGGAAAGAAAGAAATGAGACCTAATTTATTTTAATTATGACCAAGCCTATTAGGCAAATTTTTGCAACACATGATAAAATTGACATTAATGACTACATCAGAACGAAAAATAATCACAACACAGATCATCTCGTGGACAGTGCAGTGGAGGATTAAACACACTATTCCATATTAGATTTGTTAGTCCATCAAATGAAAAATAAACGGTGCGGTGGGCAAGGTGGAAAATGGAAGGAAACATAAGCGCTTGTTGTGGTCTGCTGCCTCTATCTGTCGTCAAGCTGTTTGCATTACCCTCAAATCATACCCCAGATGAGCGTTGTTACGCTGTTTAGTGTGAATTGTGCAGCAGTATGGCTATAAATGCTAAGAATATATCAAAATAAAGTTTAAGAACTTTAAAACAGAGGAGCGATAACTTAGCACTGCCTGAGATTTCTATGTGTAGTGTATGCACGCATGTGAAGAAGCCAATATTTTATGTAATCTATTGCATATTTTCCGGTTAGCACATTGTCACACCCCCAGTCACCAACATATGTATACCGTAAAATCCCGAGAGATAGCCCGCCTAAAATCCAGAGAAAATCGGGTGAAAATATGTGGTGGGCTAACTTTCGGTGTACAATCAAGAAAAAGTTGAAACCATTATAGTTTTAGGTCATGCTTCCCTTCCAAGCTTGTTATCGTGGCAAGGGACAACGAAGTAAAGATGACTGCTTCCCAGTTATCAATGATCAGGTATATCCCGCCGTAGCTAACTAGCCGCATTTACGCGCCAGGGCCATCATGGATCCCAGCACTACTGTTACTAGAAGTGGGCCATCTTTCGGTGTTTAAAAGAATATATAAAATCAAGCAAAACGTAGGGGTGGGCCACTTTTCGGGAGTGGGGCATCTCTCGGGATTTTACAATATACTTCTGTGTAATATAACACCATAATTGATGAACGGTGGCTGCAAGTTAACCGTTCAAGTCAACCCAATACGGCATTTAGTGTGATGAAGAGTGTATTGCTATTGCCAGATGCATATAGTCAAAAATCTGCTAAATTGACATAGCTCTGAGAAACATTCAAAAATAATATAAGGTGATACCGTAGAATACCGCGCATCCGCCCATTCCACACTAAGTGCCCATCCCCCATTTTTTCGCGATTATCTCTAAATTTTGAGTGGGCGCTTGCCCGGTATTCTACGGTAGTACTACTGCAAAAGCTGGCGAAAAAACGCTTGCCATTGATGACCTATGTCGGTATCTTTCAGGAGATTGCTGGATTACTCTTGCTAAATCAAAACTTCAAATTAAGTTTTAAAAAAAAAAGTTTTTTTTCTTCTGTTTATTGATCTGTAAAATTTTTAGAAATTTTGCATTCCTAGCTTTATATGGTTATCATAATGAACACTGAAGCAAGCTGCCAAGGACAAGTGACAAGACGTAGACAGGACAAGCGCCATTGACGTCTTTCCTGTCCTTGTCCTCGGTGCTTCAGTGTTTATGTACAGTGCTCAGCAAACTTATCTGGAACACATGCTAAGCCTACTCTTGGCTTGTTCTATTTTATTTTTTTCTATGTGTGCGTGCATAGCTGGCGCTAGCCCTAAGCTATTTCTCTTTGTGTCCCACTATGTCCGTAGCATACCTTCAGTTCACATAAATATGCGCAGTTCTCTCATATTTTATCTTTTTTCTGCATTCAATATTCCACAAGTGTTCCGTATAAGTTTGACGAGCACTGTACATAAGCAACTCACCCAGCAGATTATTTTGGTTCAATCTCGTAGGGTTAGCTTACTGTGAACTCTTTTCCAACTGTGTCCATAGAGCTTCAGTCACCCACGATCGATGGGCACAGAGGCCCATTTCAAAACTCAAGCAGTGCTCTCGTGCTCTCTGC
Source organism: Ixodes ricinus (assembly GCA_037355805.1). Lineage (NCBI taxonomy): Eukaryota > Metazoa > Arthropoda > Arachnida > Ixodida > Ixodidae > Ixodes > Ixodes ricinus. The sequence goes on from JAZHYW010021481.1 coordinate 80,884, forward strand.
ACATGGCCGCTTCCACAGGTCCGTCATGCGTCTCTCAAGCATGGCAGTTCTCGCAAGTCCTTTTCATTTTTTTTTTTTTTTTACTGGGAGAGCAGCAATGGGTTTGATGATGAAGCGAGATTATCATATTTTAGTTCTGATGACCTGTGCTTCACCACCTTGAGAAGCCGCTTAGTTAGCCCAATGGCACGTCAGTCATAAGGACTGACTTGATTTTTGGTAGATAAAAGTCTTTTTGAGCTAGAACTGTAGTTTCTTCCTAGATTTTTGTTGTACAAATTAGGAACATTTCGTATATTTTAAATTTTTGGAGGTTTGTTTTTTTTTTTTGAGTAATAGCCATATTGTTATTGGTTTTGTGGACCAATCTTTGGAAAACAATTGTTTTTGACGAATGATGTATTGCATTAGAATTCAGGTCTCTGCTTTAATGTTTGCATTCTCGAAAAGCTCATTTATTAATTAATTATAATGAAATTAAATGCAAAGGTGCAAGTTTAATTTTTTTTTTTTTTGCATGGCATCATATTGTAAACTAAATAGTTTCTTTAGGAAAAAAAAATTTAACAGAACTGGCATACAAAACAGGCATTTCCCCCATGGTCAGAAAAGGGTTAAGAAAGAGTAATGACATCAAATGCACGGACATTTCTTGTTGTTTACAGGAAATTAACCAGCAGTTTCACTTCTCCAATAACTGACAGTTGCAATGTTAACCCTGATGCACAAAGTCATTATTGGCCTGGCTGAAAATCCCTCTAACAGGAGAGAGATTTTCTTCTTTCTGGCTGTGAGTCGGGCAAGCAGTAGAGAGAAAGGTGACAGTTACCTCTGCCCATAACCGAGCTTACCAGCACCTTTTGATTGACTCTTGAAACAGCTGAGAAAACCTCTCTACAGCCATCGTTGTCATCTATGTAAAGCTTGAAATCACACAGTTATAACTTGGCTCATTCTGATGCGATTCGTGTTCTCCGAAAGCCCAAAGCAAGCAACGGTATTTTTGCCGCAGGCTCGCCAGTGGCGCTGTCATGCAGTACTGCGGGGAACCGTTACTCGACTGCGCCCGGTGAGACACCTCTCTCGTTTTCTTTTTACAAAACTCTTATGCCAAAAGTTTTGCCCAAGTTTAGTTGGTTGCTTTTGTTGAACTTTGCTCTTGTTGAACTTTGTACACAGTGGGGTATATTGAGAAAGACCCTGTTGACTTCCAGCTGGTGTTGCCCTTGTGATACATTTAACGAATTTTTATGATAGACTGCAGCAACAGTGAAGTGAAGCTGTCATCATGGTGTATGGAGCTTGGAAATTGCTGCACAGAAATGTGAAATCACAGGGGCAACATCTGACTCGAACACATTTAAAGCGTGTTTGAGTCAGGTGGCTCAAACACACGTTTGAGCCATCTGCTTAGCCTTCAGTGGATGTTTCTAAGATTGTTTTGGCTTCAGCGGCAGGCAAGTCCCGTTCGGGAGTCAAGAACATTGTGCTTGTGGAAGGGGTGCGCACGCCATTCCTCCTGTCCGGCACCAAGTACAACAACCTGATGCCGCACGACCTGCAGAGGATGGCCTTTCTGTAAGCATCCCGTTTGCACTTCCAAGGGACGGCGACGATAACTGGGATTTGTCTATTAATATTTTCGCAGTGGGTAATTGCGTTCTAAGAAGTACTTTGCTGTGTCTGAGCTTACTGTATGTGACCGCTTCTGTTTTCTGGTCCCTTTAATTAAATTGGCACAAGTGCAGTGGCAGTGGCAACCTGCCTGTGGGCAGAAACCACGCAGGTGGTTTAAGTTTAGTCGTGAAGAACACTGTCACATTTATCGACGAACATATGGATGCTAGCTTTGGGTTTCAGGGGCTGTTTTGGCTGAACATGTAATCGTGCTGACAAGAGATTGCCTTGTTCCCATTGCTGCTGAAGAACTTTTCACAACAGTTGTTCTACTTTGTCGTATTGGCAGTTTTTTTGGTGATCAAACGAAGAGGAAGGTGGAAAGATCTTGGCACTCTTGTTTTCAGTTCAAGTTTTTTTTTAATAACTTTTTTACATTAGGTAAGCACAGATCTTAAAATTTCTGAAAGAAAACCCTCCAACTAGGATTACCAACTGTCCCGGATTTTGCGGGACTGTCCCGACTTTTCATGACGCGTCCCGAGTCCCGCATCGTCTCTGTCGGGACAGCTATATGTCCCGGATTTGGTCCAGATTGTCCAGTTAGAAATTTTATACGTGATCTAACGCACACTAACAACGCGCGTCACGCTGCGAAACCCGAAGTTAGCACGAATCGCACGAAGCAATGCTGCGGTGGCTAGTGTTGGCTGCAAGAGGCTTTAGCCACTTTAGCATGCAAGCCATGGCAAGCCGGAAATCGGGGCCACACTGGTGCGCCTGTCATCATCATCATAGTTTTTATAAACCCCTTTGTGTCTCCCTTCTCTCCCTCGCGCTGCACTCATTGCATTTTTTCACCGTTGCTGCCATAGGAAGTTTGGAACACGTGCTCTTTAGCTTTTCTTACGTTAACGGTTTATGCCAAAGTTTACGCCCCTGTGGAGAGAAGATTCTCGGCTATGAAGAGTTTGTGGAGAGACGAAAGAAATCGTATGCGTGATAAACTTGTTCAGGCAGAGTTGCAGGTAAAGCTGAAGTTCCGCATGAAGTGCAACATCTTTTACGAGTAGATTTTCTGGCAAGAGGAACTGCTGTGAGCAGCAAGTAGTCAGCAGAAGTACTGCTTAAAAAGGCCAGCAATAAGAAACGACGGACTACCAAATTTATCTGGAAGGGGAACTGTAAGATGCTGCAATGAAGATAGAACTCATTTTGCTAACTCCCTATGTAACCCCCTGCCCCGCCCCGTCCCATCCCGATTTAGTACTTTATTAAAGAGTTGGTAACCCTACCTCCAACCTTTTTTATCAATGTGCTTTCAGCACATTCATGGAAAAAAAAAGGTTTGAAATTGTGTCTCAAAGTTGGAACAGTGACTCAAAATTGCTTTGAGTTCGCTTTTAACAACTATGGCAGTGATTGACAAGTAGAATTCTCAGTTTTTCGCACTGTTTCTACAGTATGATCAACAAATACCAACTAGCCAAACCCTCAACGTTACTTTAGAATTCTCAAGTGTGAACTATTTGTTCTTGTTTCTGCAGGGCCCTGCTTAGAAGAACAGGGGTGCCAAAGGGTAAGTGTGTCAGAATCTTTCTTCAAAAGCTTAGGATGCCCCTAACATTTCTTTCCTCTGTGGAATCAAATGATCACTGAAAGCTGACGGCTCAACCAACCTAACTAGCTTCCACAAAGATGCATTTCAGCAGCCGCATTCCCCTTGAATCAGGATGCTTTCTGAGCATAACCCTTTGCAACCGGACGTTAGAAAAAAGGGAATGAAAGGTTCATTCTAGTTTTTCAACTGAACACTTTGCCTTGTTAACAAGACATAGTATTCTGCTAGGGTGCAGAGTCTTGCTCACGGAAGCTCCACTAAAAGATTTTACTGTAAAACCTTTGGAAATGGTGCCGGGTGCTCAAGGCAAATAAGTAGCTGATGGCGACACTGGAGCCGATAATAATGGATGCTTTTCAGTTCTAAAACCAAATCTTGCCAATGATAAGAGCGAAGCAAAAAAAAAAAAGAAAAACATTCTCATATTGTTCTTGTATCAGAAAGTGTGTCTGCCCTGTTAACTCGCAATATTTGGATTTCAAAATGATTGGAGAGAGTGTGTAAGTATGACAGAAATCCAGAAGGTCCGGAGAAAATGCTTGTTGAGTGGTGCCATCATTTCTTGGAAGCATGTGAATGCTAGGCCAACAGGAAGGTCAGAATCTTGAGCATCTAGCCACTTAATTAAACAATTACCAATGAAAGCTATGATGTCTATTGTATCAGAGCTCCCTGTGTAAGCTAGTTGTCCTTGTCTTTGTTTTGTGAAGAGTTCTATGTCACGTGGCTGCCGTGACTTCATGTGCTGTTTTTGTGGACACAAAGTGTGACTTGGTTAGTTCTCCATTCTTTGCAGAGGCCATCGAATACATTGTTTCTGGGTCAGTCATCGCAGAGCCAAAGACTTGCAACGTCGCTCGAGAGGTGAGTGTCTTCCGCTTTATTGTTTTCTTTTTGTGCCCATCTGTTTTCAACTTTTGGTCCACTTGCGTGCCGCCCTATGCCCTGCCATCTGTCTTCCCTTTCTATCAAGCTTCATTCCAAACAGCTCAGTGGATTTTTCTTAAGGTGGTACTAATGCATAAAAGTGAACGTCCATATTTCTGTTTTTGGTGGCAGCAATTGAAGCTCAGCCAAGCCGTAAGCGAGAAACATTAACGAAGCCTCACCAGCAACGAAAGTATAGAATTGATATATGGCAGCTGTTAGGGTTATTTTCTGCTTGACGATTTTGGGGGGAAACAGCTGTTTTCTTACTAACATGAAAACTGGCTAACATTATATTTTCTGTATTTTGTGACAGTTATTACCACAAACGGTTGCTATTCCTATGTTTTTTCCTGTTATTATTGCAGGCTGTTGCTGATAAATGCGTCATATTGTGCTCATGAGCCTTGTAAACCGAAGTTGGATTCACTTCAATGCAACTCTTGCATTGTTGGGAAAATATTTTTTGCTTGGAACAGCGTTTGCACTGAGGGTCTATGCTGAAGTATTGTTAGCTTTTTTGCCGTGAAGCGTTTAATTAAACGAGACAAGTGCCAACTGTATGACTCCATTGAGTCTGACCTTAAGCACTGTCCCAACCGCCTCTGGGAATATGTTAGGTATAGTAGGCCATCCAGTAGAGCTGATGCTATAACTCTGAAGACTCAGAGAGGTCATGTCTCCGACTCATTCAGTGTGTGCAATCTCTGCAAAACAATTCTCATCAATAGAAACCCCAATGTCCCGGTCCAACGACGCAACCCTGTGTTCTGAAAATCCTTTTCTGATGACAATTCCTGTATTGACTATTGATGACGTGGTCTCGACCATAAAAAAACTTGTCCCCAAAAAGTCGTGTGGGGAAGATGGGATCCCGGCCTTTATTGTTAAAGGGTGCTCTGATATCTTGGCTCCTGTACTGCATACATTTTTAGCATGTCCTTAATAACAAGTACATTTCCTTCAGCCTGGAAAACTGCTTTGGTTGTGCCAGTACACAAATCTGATAGCTCTACGTGTATCGATAACTACAGGTCAATTGCGTTGCTTTCTGGTTTTTCAAAGGTTTTTGTAAAAGTCATTTTTAAGCATGTGAGTTTTCATTTTAAGCAGGCGCTCAGTCCAAATCAGCACGGTTTTTGTCATGGACGGTCTGTTGAAAAATATCTTTTAGCCTTTTTGGAGTTCGCGAAACCTATAGTTGGGTCCCGTGGTCAAGTTGATGTTATTTATTTTACTGTTCAAAGGCGTTTTATCTCGTAGATCACAATTTATTGCTGTGGAAGCTGTCACATATGGGTCCTTCTTCGGGTTTCTGCGACTGGTTTGCTAGTTATCTTGGTGAACGCCTCAAACATGGTTTCCTACTTAGGATGCAAATCTTTCCCCTATCTGTTGGACTCTGGGGTGCCAGAAGGGTCGAACCTTGGACCTTTGCTTTTTAATATATTTGCAAATGATCTTGTCACTAGTGTGAGTGACTCGATGATGCTTCAGTATGCTGATGACATGAAAATTTGTCGTAATATTCACATGCCTGTGGACTGTGAATTGTTACAAAAAGATATTGATGTAATTCATTTGTGGTGCCGTGCTGAACTCGCTGGTTTTAAACCCCACTAAAACTATGGTTGTTTCTTTTCCCGTAAGGCAAATGTTGTTGTTCATCCTTGCACATTAGATGGCTCTGAAATTTCTAGATCTTCTGTTGTGCGTGACCTCGGCATTTTAATTGATTCACGCCTGAACTTTAATTATTAAGTTTCAAAGGTTAATAATGATTCCTTGCGCATCCTGGGCATAATTTCACGCATTACCCGTGACTTCCGGCATTACACCTATATGCTGAACCTTTTCGGGCTTGGGTTCTATCACGGTTGGACTTTTGTTCTACGGTGTGGAATTTTTTGGGTGTCAGTCAGAGCGCTCAGGTTGGAGTGCATACAGAGACGACTTGTGAGAATTGTCTTGGATCGCCACATTGGACGGTGTGTTTTCTATGATTATGTGGTTCTTTCGGGCACTCTTGGTCTTTCTCCTCTTTCAACTAGGCGACTAGTTCGCGACATGGTGTTTCTATATAAGTTGTTCAATTCTGTTTCTGATTTCCCAATGTTATTGAGTAGAATCTCAATTCATGTCCCCCAGGGACAAAATAGGTCTACTCCTTTTTTTTTACCTATCTCATCTAGAGCCCAGCCCTCCGCTGACACAGTGGATGCTGATCTGCAAGTTTTTAACCCTTAAGTGTACTTTTTTATACCTTTTAAAAATTTCAAGAATAGTATAGTGGTCAGGATTGACGTGTTGTTTGTTTACTTCAGTGCTGTTTTATTATGTCAAGTAGCAACCCTAAAAGCAGTCCCCTAAAGCTGTTTTGGAAACACAATAAAGCTCTTTGATTGATTGATGGAATATAAACTCTGAAAACAGTCTCATAGATGTTACTCAGAAATTAATGTCAAAAGACCCACCTCCACCCTGCTTGCAAGAATTACATAATGACCACCAAGGGTGGCTGTGAGATGGCATCAACCTGAGATCACGTCATGACGTTTGCAGGCAGCGTTGTGCGCCGGCTTTTCCGACCGGACCCCATGCCACACCGTCACGCAGGCCTGCATTTCATCCAATCAGGCCATCACTTCGGGTAAGCTTGATTTATTTCTTATCTCGTTTCCCCACAATAAATTATTACATTGTTTTGTATGTGAACGTTGTCCTCTGGAAGGGTTGAAGCGTAACAAACTACTCATGCGAACATTAGTGTTGATGAGCATCTAATCTCGTTTGTCTGACTTCGAGGAAGAGACTTCCGACTTCCCTCGTCTCGAGGGGAAGTGGCCACAGTTTTGCAACTGCCAGGCTTTAGTTGCCACGTACCAGGGAAAGGAAATGTAGTCGCAACTAAAAAAGAGAACCCGCAAGACATTTCGCCGACGCACTTCGACTGCGCCTCTACTAGAGGCGGGCATGAATTACTGCACATGCTTCTGCGGGTCGGCCAGTTCTTGTTCGACGTCGCACGTATTTCTGACGACTACATTGTTGTGACTAGGGCCACCAATTAAGCTTAACTTCAGCCATATCGTCGCTTAGTCATAGATGTCGGTCATCGGACGTCCAAAATTGCAGCCGTTTCGTCCTCCAGGAAGGTTAAAACGGTCCCCAACGGGGTGAAACAATGTCGCCCGAGCGTCCCGATGTTGTGTCAGAGGCTCGGGAGGTGGCATTAGCAAGCCAAAACTATCACCAATTGCACCCACGCTGTACTAGGTGGCAGAATAATGGCACCGGCGAGGGTAACGGGAGTCTAATCTTTGTCCGCAGTCACTGACAGGATGAGAGCGGTGAGGAGGAGTTTCAGTTGTGAGTTTCCTACCTTCAACGACACTTTCGCGTCTCGCCAAAGTGTCAGCAAAGGGGCACAAGCATGTGCTGGAGGCCATGCTTGTGAAAGAGACACCCTGTCGTCCTCACCTTTTTAATGGCTATAGGAAGGCTGCTAACGAGATTTTCTTTTACAGCGGAGCTGTTAAGGAGCTAGTTTCCCCAGGATCGTGTCCCCCGCAAAGAAATGTCAACACAAAACTCTGGACAGCTACTGCCATCTATGAGCGACGGCGGCAACCAGACAAACGGCTTGCCGGCCTTGCTTATAGATGGTGATAACCTTTCCAGCCTTTCCACTCTCGTTTTCACCTGAGTGGAAAGGCTGAATTTGTCTAGGCGTTGTCCTAGATGTCGTCCTCGGAGGTCGTCCTAGAAGTCGTCCTTGAGGTTGTTCTAGAGGTCGTCCCAAAAGTCGTCCTTGAGGTCGTCCTAGACGTTGTCTTCGAAGGTTTCTCGTTGGAAGCCAGCATACAGTGTGATTGATAGAAGATGTACACTTATTTTCTGGGATATATAAGAAGTGGAGAACAGCTAGATGTCCTTCGTAGGTCTGCCCCAGCCCTCATGCAACATCACCCTGAACGTATTGGCTCAAAAAGCCTAACTTCCGTCCCTGTGCGCTTCCGCCGCCACAGCTTGGCATGCGAAAAGGCACCGCAAGCTGCTAAACGCATCTCACTCTCGCACGCCAGCTCCTCCTACTGGCAGCGCTATGCACGTTGCAAAGCGCCCCCTATACAGGGGCGGATTTAGAGGGGGGTCCGGATGTCCTGACCTTCCTCTTGATTTCTATGTGTGTAAAATGTAGGGCATAAAACGAAGAAGGGGAGGGGTTCCTAAACATATGGTACGCTGACCAACACCTGACCGCCCCTCAGGAAATTCCTGCATCCGCCCACTGCCCCTATAGTTCCTGCACAGAGTGTATATGGATTTTTTTATTTATTTAAAATAACTCAAAGGCTTTTGGCATTACATAAAAAGGTGGGGCTGTGCAGCTCGATAAAATAAAACTAGTAAAAAAAAAAAAAAGAAGTTAGTGATACACATGAACCAAAAATTGAAGAGCATACCCTGTAAGGAACATATATCGGCAAAGAAACTTGTATGTGTTAATAGATATCAATCTTTTATTGCGAGTAAATATAACACAAGCACATAGACATGAAATGAATTGGACTCTCAGGTATTTTAGGCCACAACTTAAAATATTTTCTCTATTAAGACACATGATTGTTAGTTAGGCGACGAACATGGTTGCTAATTCTGAGCAGAAATTTTCTGGATCTTAAATATAAATGACAGCATCTGGAAGATTGTTCCAGAGTTCGATGGTGTTTGGCAAGGAAGAGTTACTGAATGCTAATGTTGTCCCCCCCAAAAAAATGTTTTAAGCTCTATAGGTTTCAACCATAATTATTTCATGTTTTGGGGTTTCTTTTTTTTTTTTTTTTACAGCGGAGCTGTTAAGGGTTAGGTTCCCCAGGATCGTGTCCGTGTATGTCGACACAAACCTACTCTGACAGCTACCGCCATCTATAAGCGACGGCGGCAAGCACACAACCAGTATGGTTTCCGCCGTCGCTCGTAGATGGCAGCAACCTTTCCAGCTATAATAGAAGAATGGATAGTTGGGCGCGTTGGTGGGAATTCATCGTAGGAAAGAGCGCGAAACGCAGACGACGACAAAGAAGAAGCACACAGTGTATCGAATACAGCTCCGCTGGTCTTCCTTCTTCATGAGAGTGAAAGGTTGAACGATTTTTTTTTTGTATTTCCTTCATTATAGTGTTATTTATATCAATGGATGTGTGGAATTGAATGTTGTTTACATTATGTGTTGTTGTTGGTACTTTTGATTCATTTATTTTTTTGTCTCATTCGCTCGTGCAGTCTGCAAAGCCCTGGCTACCTACCGATTGGGCAGCTGGCAATATCGTTAAATAAATAAATAAATAAACATTGCGCACAAACGTGACCATTAATCTCGGTGCGCGTTTTTCAGCCATGGGCCTGATCGCGCTGGGATCGCACGACGTCTGCATAGCCGGCGGGGTGGAGTTCCTGTCGGACGTGCCGATCCGCGTGAGCCGTCCGCTGCGCAAGATGATGCTGGGCGCCAGCAAGGCCAAGACGCCCATGCAGAAGCTGAAGCTGCTGTCCAAGTTCAGGCCAGGGATGCTGGCACCTGAGGTGTCCACTCTTTTGCCAGCTTTCTCGTCAACGGTTCCGAATTTTTGTTGGCCCAACCTCGAGCTACCCAAACTCTGGTACTCGAGCGGTTTTTCTAGTTATCCAGACTAACTGCATTCGCCAAATACCCATTCTTTGCTCTTCCCGGCACGCTATTCAGTATCTCTAAATTCCGAATCGCTGCTGAGGAAACGGCAATTGTAGGCAGTGCCAGAACTAGCATTCCCTTTTCCCCACGCTTTTACAGCGATGGCTGTAATGGGCTCTTCCCACCACTAGAAATCACGTCTGTTGTTGATGTTTTAGTTGGCGTAGTGGGGCGTTCGTCGTCTATGTTGCCGAATCCTTCAAAAAATTGCCCGCTGCCTGCGGGAATTCGAGCCTGGATCCGCTGCGTGTGAAACAGGCATTACTACTGAGTTACGCCACAGCGTCAACAACCCGCTCTATACTTAAGGTTTTCGTAGTACCCGATGCCCACTGCACGCGCTTTCGGGGGAAAAAAAGTGGCCGGTAACAAAATGCTGTTGTAGCACTGTCAGTGCCAAGAGCTCGTGCTAGGAGACGCACTTCTACGCACTCCGGAACAAAAAGAAACAAAAGCATTTAAAACAAAAAGTCCGACTTTTTTTTTTTTTTATGTGTGTGTTTTGAATGTTTTTGTTTATGTGGTTCTTGGTGCATGAACGCGACGCCGATGCCCAACGACTTCGCTGTGATGGTTTGCAGCTATCGCTGTGAATGTACTCTGGATTAACACGGGACTGCTCGACTTCGTTCTTGGTGGTGCGATGTTGCACGTTGGGAAACTTGCGTGCTCAGCAGGCAATCCAGAAAATGGAGTATTGTAGACAACTAATATGTGCGAGAACCTAATCTTAACAATTTGAAAAGTAGTTCAAAAAATTTACCACGGCCGGGGTAACAAATGCCTATCATACCACCCCAATCGCAAAATTTTGTGCTCGTCAGAGGTTACCGAAACCCCCACTTGGTAAACTTCATGAAATATTGAGCATGCAAAAATAAAGTCGTCTACAATGTGCGGCACTATTTTGCTTTTTAGTTACTGGCTAAAGTGACCTCTGAGAAACGAGTTCTACTGCCCAAATACCCACATCAGTCATCACTTTTTTCAGTAGTGATTCTTCTATTTGAAAAAGCGGCAGGGACTGAACTAAAAATTTCAATAACTTCCCAAGAAGAATGATCTTTACCCGTTATTCAGGTTACTAGATCAGCCGTGTCTATTGTTGCATCGAACAGATTTTGAGGCAAATCGGCGACCGAGCAAATCGGTGACCGTCGAAATTTAAAGGGACGCGGGGTGTGCGCAGCTCCCGGCAGTGGCCGAGTTCACCACAGGCGAGGTGATGGGTCACTCGGGCGACCGCCTGGCAGCGGCCTTCGGAGTCACCCGCAAGGAGCAGGACGAGTTCGCCCTGCGCTCGCACAGCCTGGCCGACAAGGCGACCAAGGAAGGGCTGCTCAGCGACCTCGAGCCAGTCACCATCCCCGGTGAGCGTGGGTTCTCAAACCGGGTTTCCAGGGGTCCCCCAAAGTATGGTGCCTGGAACACGACTTCAACTGGTGCGTTTATCGCGTCCTAGAGGGTGGCCTCTCCATTTCCGCCCGACGCCGTGTTGTTGCAGCAGTGGTGGTGTAACAGGAGGGGTGGTGATGGCGCAACACTATGGCAGTGTCACAGCAGTGGTGGTAATGGTGTGACACCATTGTGGGGTCGCACCATTATGGTGGTGTCCTCCATGACGGTGTGACACAGCAGTGGCAGTGAACTTGGCAGATGCCCATTCTGCCGCAATCCGCTCCAACTCGACAATCCACGAAAGCATCGGCAGCCGGGAGTTGGGACGTCGCGACAACAGCGACGTTCACATTCACCTTTTAACCAGAACTTCTACGCCCAACCGTCAGGATCGCGACGTCCGGTTCTGATTCTCGCGACACCATTTGTTGCTGTTTCAGGACCAATTTCGATGCGTGGTTGGAGTGCGGAGCGCAAGTTCGTCTGCTTCTTGTGCAGGAGTTGCGGTGACGTGAGGACGACGCCGAACTCTCATTTTCTTTGATTGAAAGATTAGTGGGTGGACCTCCATGCTAAATGCCTTAAGGGGGGACACCACCTAGAAATTTCAATTTTTGAGAAAAAAACAAACTTTCTTATTTTTGTGTATTGTGGTTCCACAACTAATAGAGTAAACTCCTGCAAATTTTTATTGCAATATCTGAAGTATTTATGGAGAAATAAAACATTTTCGGTCAGCCAACGATGCAAAATCACGTGTTCTTGAAATGTGAAACTTCTGTTTCCTATTTTCAAACTGCTGTAGCTTTGCACCGGTATGCCCTAGAATGATGATCATACTCTCGTTGGAAAGAGCATTTCTTCACAGTTTCAGTACATTAAATATCTTTGCTCGAGAGTAAACTCTATTCGGGCAAGAACACCATAGAAGTCCAGCTTTCACGTAGAAGAGGCTATGCATATGGCCAAGAATCGAAAAGCCCACCCTGATTGAACACAAAACTGACTAAAACCAGCATTCATTTATAGAATGTCACGTGGGTTTGTCTGCTTTGTATTTCAAGGATGCTTGCCCCGCCCATACTTGCTGATGTTGGTTCGTGTATTGCAAGCATACCCAATTCCTCACTCATTTCACAATCAATGTCCAGATGCCGACAACAAAATGACACTCGAAGAAAGCGTTTTAAGCTCGGACTCACTCAGCAAAGCCATGCTGGAGATTGGGTGTAAGCAGAAGGCACCATCTACGCTCTTGGTGCCTTTTAGTTGCCACCACCACCAGTAAAAGCAAATGTAGTGGTGTGGAAACTTTAAACAGGTTTTTCTCAGTTTCACTTTTTTGCAGCAACTTTCGTTTTAGGAAATCTATCATTTCAATGAATCGCTGAATGTATTCTTTGCTGTGGATGTTTCTGAACTGAAATTTAATGACGAAGGGGGCTAGATATTTATTATTACATTCTTGAACTAGCATTCTTTGGTCATGTATCTATGACTATCTATCATCTATGTATCTATCTATCTATCTATCTATCTGGCTATCTAACCTCTTACGCCGCGGGTCGATAAATAAATAAAAAAGACCGGCGCCGGCGAGATTCGAACCGTTGACCCTTTGATCAGCAGGCAGACGCGCTAACCACAGAGCTATGAAGGCAGTCATTCAAAGCACTCTAAACACTTGTTTATATCTTTACCATAGCGCTGTACAGCGTGTCACAGCTAGTGCGGTGCATACGAGGGCTCATTCCGCTCTCGTGAGGCTGAGCACGGCCGCTAGCTCACCCTCTCCCGCGCTCGGGAGAGGGTGATGTAGCGGCCGTGCTCAGCCCTCACGAGAGCGGAATGAGCCTCGCCATGGATACGCGCCACTCGGCCAGCTGTGACAGCGCTGTAAGCGCTGTCACAGCTACGTGCCGCGCGTAAAGATATAAACAACCGTTTAGAGTACCGTTGGTTGAGACTAGCTGAGACGCCAGAAAGTCTGGTCGGTACCATTTTGAGTGTTTGTGCGTATGGCGCGTGCTTTGCTCGCCTTCCTAAGTGACACAAACGCACGTGCTGGGCTGCGGAGATCGTGCGCAGGGCTGTGAAAGTGTCAACAAATTTAGAATCGCCTCAAGAGTGGGCTGGCGTATCTAGAGTGTGCCGGCCACCTGACGAACGCGCATAACTCCGCACCGTTTGATGCTATTCGCATTAACGTAGATAATCATTCCCAAAGGATGGGTTCTGCTGATTTTTTTTCTATTTAAATAAAGTTCTTATTGCCAAAAAGTAGAGTTTTGATGAGGAGAAAATGCCCCATTATGTGGAATGCTTTTCAAATTTACATTTTGCAGAGAAAAAACATGGATTTTAAGGTAAAAAATAGATAGCCCCTCACATCATATGTTCTAGTTAAGGCTGAAGCTTAGAAATGCTCAATATTCTGCAGCAATTTTATACGATAGATTTCCTTGCCAAGTGAGGCGACTTACATCAATAGCTGTGTACCTCCCCCTGTAGCTTATCGGAAAATAGTCCTACAGAGATGAAATTTCATAGAGTGCATTTTGGCAACGAAATGAATAGACCCTCCAAATTTCATCAATATTGAGCTACTGGTTTAAAGGTTGACACTTGAAGGTGGTGTCACCCCTTAAGGTCTACCCACTATTTTTTATTTTTTTTCAATCGGCCAATAAGAGTTTGGCATTTCGACATCATCGCAATCCCTGTGCAACAAGCAGGCAAACTTGCGCTCCACAAAGGATGCCGAGCACACCAGTCGGAGACGTGCTCCCGGCGCCGTAGCCAGAGTACCCTCGTGGGTTCTCCGAGCCCCTAAATATCCAGTTTAATCGTTACTTGAGCAGATCTGAGTCACTCGGTGACGTATAACTATGCACCAAGCACTTTCTAGTTTGCCCTTTATTGATTACAAAATCCCTGGACTTTTGCGCCGCTTATTGCATCAATGACGGGACCGGGAGGGGTTTCTTAGCTGCCGTTTAGGGCTGACGTAGGTTCCTTGAGGTCGAAAAGTTTGATAATTTTCGCTGGCGAGTTGTCGAGTCAAGAGAGGTCGCCAGGAGACAGTTTTAATGCAGAGTCGCATTCTTGCAGAAGCTAACTCTGGTGTTGCGAGCGTCCGAAGCGCGCGTCGCGTGGCACGGTGGAAGGTACCAGAGCCGGCCAACTGCCAAAAGCTTTTGGAAAGAGGAAAAAGAAAGATATAACAGGAGAGAAGGATGAGGCTGCATCTGAGCATCAGCTGTGTTCCTCGTTGAACGCAATTCTTCGTGCGACGGATAGACCGATGGATGCAAGTAGAGCTGAAAATTTTTCCACCTTGTCTCGGCCTCTTTGGTACTGTGGGGAGTTTGGTTTGCTTGCAGCTGACAAGCACAAGCCGGTAGCTTCCAGTCACGTGTCAAGGGGGAGAAAAGCCGTCGATGCCATGTTTCCACTTACTGTATCACCCTTTCTGCATCCATGCACGAGCAGGCTTGTCTGAGCAAGCAGTTCCGAATGGGTGTTGGTTCTACTGTGTGTGGAGTTGGACGTGAAGTAAACGCTTTTTGGTTGCGGCTTTACCGGCGCCTCACGTGGGTTGTGACAAAATGTCGAGCACTCCTGTGCCTGTAAGAAGTTAGCTGACGTCACAATCTCCGAATTCCAGACGACTTTGGCAGAAAAGTACACGCAGCGTACAGGTTTCTGTCAACCCTTGCCTCGGAGATTTCATTAATCAGTCTCTGGAGACTTTGAAGGGTGAAGGTCACATCAGAGGTTTACAGGACAATGTTTCCTTTTGCAGGTGAATCTGCGCAGGTGTCCGCAGACAATGGCATCCGGGTGTCTACCATGGACCAGATGGCCAAGCTGAAGCCGGCATTCATCAAGCCCCACGGAACCATCACAGCTGCGAATTCTTCCTTCCTGGTGAGTCTTCAGCATTTGTCTGCAGTTGCTGGAACTACTACCCGCCTTTTTCTTAGACAGCATGTTGCAGCTTTTCAAAGCAATGAAGCGATTTCCTCACATCACCCACCCTCACTTCAACTCTTGCATAATTAGTTTAATTAATAATAATAATAATAATAATAATGCTCTATTCATATTCCGGGAGGGTTGACCCAGGCACCAGGCATACAGGGCCGCATAAAGGCAGTGCTGCACATACCACAAGGACTTGCGTGCCCAACCTGGGGCCTCTGATGATGATGATGACAATGTGTGTGATAAATATGATGATAATGGGATGGTAAAGAGGGTGAAGAGCGTTAAGCCTAGCAGCGGTCTTCGCGACGGTAGTCTTCGCTGGGCCGCCACGGCCCGCTGACTTCTAGCAGGCCAGTCTCGAGCGCCAGGCAATTCTTTTGTCGAGTTGGTAAGCTGTAGCAGATCCAAGTCCCTGGCTATAAAGATCATTCTCAAAGCGCTCGTCTGACGTCTGCGCTTGTCCGCAGACGGACGGGGCGTCCGCTGCCCTGATCATGTCGGAGGAGAAGGCCCTGGCCATGGGACTCAAGCCCAAGGCGTACCTGCGGAGCTTCGTGTACGTCGCCCAAGACCCCAAGGACCAGCTGCTTCTCGGGTGAGCGACCGCGATTTCTGCGGGGCTCCACCGTGGCTTCATTCGTGCCAGTCGGTCGTTTTGGAGGGATCATTTTATTAATTAATTAAGCTTTTTTTTTAGCAGAACCCCCAATCTTAAAAGTTTGTCCTTTCATCTATTTGTGCATTTCCGGGCAAAAATTGATGTCGCACGAACTATACACCAATTTAGTTTCCCTGCTAAACTTGGCAGGAAAATTAATGTCACGTGACCCGTAGGTCAATTTAATTTCCCCACTAAATTAAGCAGAAAAATTTATAATATATATATATATATATTGTTTTTTACTCCCCGAAACAATTGTTTAATGTCTCTTAAACAAATTGAAATGATCGCTCCTTAAAGAGGTACTGAACAATAGGAAAACAAAGTTTGTTTTCTACCTAGTTAAGACAGGCATAAAACAAAACACTTGTTAGTGAAAAAAGAAAAAAAAATTACCAATATTTATGTTACAAAACGAATTTTTCGATTTATGGGCAAAACCGAAATTGTACCCTGTGGGATAGGATGATAGCGTTTGACCCAGTGCGCTCTGAGTTCGCTGGACCTCGGAGCACACACAGGCTGGGCACAAACATTATCATCATCATGTCTCACAAGAATACAATTTCAGTTTGGCCCGCAAATAAAAAAATTTGTATTGTAACATAAATAGTAAACGAGAAAATTAATTTTTTTCTTTTTTTCAACTAACATTTATTTTGAAAGATGCCTGTCCTAACCAGGTAAAAAACAATTTCTTGTTTTCCTAGGTTCAGTGTTCCTTTTTAAGTACTGCATTCCCATAGGACTTCGCAAAAGAATAATTGCTGCGCATATTTTATTTTTGTTTTTTTTGTTTCTCGTTTGGACCAGAGATATGCAATAACACCATCCCTTCGGTCCTCTCTGCCCTCCACGTATATTGTGCATTTCAGGCACACCGAACTCTCGCAAAGTGTGTCGAAGGGTCAAGGGGGCGGGCATAGTTTTCTCTTGTTTACAAACTTCCGTTTGGGTAAGAAAAGCTAAAAAGAATGGAATAGCGCAATTAAATGAGCCGTTAATCGTACCAAACAGAACTTTGAGACCAAAGAAGGGGAGGACCAATCCCTTTTCTAACATTTATAGAACAATTTTCTTTTTATTGAGGTGAATTTATTTGTAGAGTCGCCGACAGAGTGAGAACACCGGGGCGTGGCTTTCGAATGCCCGGCCTCCAGCAATATCCCGCGAGTGAGTGCAAATTGGGTGAAAAGATGAGGAGTGTGCTAACTTTCAGTGTGCAATCAAGAAAAATATTTTTTTTAAATGCTACTTTTATATTTTGTGATATGCCAAGCTCGTTCTCACATAGAGGGGCAATGGAGCGCAGGAAACTGTCCTCCTTGATTAGCAGCGTTCGCTTATCTTCCGCTGTGGCTTGGTAACACCGATTCTGCCAAGGTTGTCATTGGCCATTGCCCTGCATTTACGAGTCTCTTTCAACGTTTTTTGAAAGAATGGCAAATCATGCCAAAAATAGGGGGCGGATTATCTTTTGGGGGGTGGGGCATCTCCTGGGATATCACGGTAGTCAGTGACTGTAGTGTGCAATTTTTGGCTACCTGTTAGCACTACATCAATATTGAGGGGCTTAAAGGGACACTGACAGGGTATTTATGCTTGCTAAGATTTTTATTTGTACATGTCATATGAGAGCACGACTACCCAGGACACTGGCTGCGGCTCGAAATTCGTTTTCTTTCCGACCAAAACTGTTGACCAAGAACTGGCCGATTTGGGTGGTGCTCACTCTCTTCTTCCTGGTCATATGCCGTGTTTTCTGTGATTTAGACACAATCACCAAATATAATCAAAGTCGTGGGTCATTGAAGGCACACACTCAATATAAAAAATAGAAAAGAAATATGATACTTATTTTTTGTGGCTTCTGAAAAGCCGCAAATTTGTTGATTGAAGAAAAAAAACTTGCACAGCCACGTGACTTCCGCCAACTCTTTCCTCCTCTATATTTCTTCTTCCTCCCCAGTCCAGTTTTGGTTTCGAGCAATTGCATTTTTTTACTTTATTAAAAATATATGTGATGCTATAGCAAGATATTGATTGGGTGGTCTTCTGACTCCATAATGAATCGCCTGGCAAAAAAATAAAACAAAAATTTTGGGGGGTGGTCAGTGTCCCTTAAAATGTAGCCACCTCTCTGATTGTCCAAATACAGTGAAAGCTGCACATGATGTTCAGCCTCATGTGCATATTCTATATTTGACACAGTGTTTGGTCAGTCTTTTACATTTGTATTTGATTTATATATTAGAAAATATTTATTTCCACATTTCATAAGTGTGTAATTTTTTATTTTCACAGTCCCGCTTACGCAACCCCGGCTGTGCTTGCCAGGGAGGGGCTCAAGATGTCCGACATCGACGTCTTCGAATACCACGAGGCATTTGCCGTGAGTTTGCCCCCCTCTGTTCGGACAAAATACTTGTGTCTGTCTCATTCGCATGATGTCATGAAACTAAATTCAAAAACTGACAAACCATGTTTTTTTTTTGCACGTGGTTAAAATTGTGGCGCTTACCCTATGCTGGCACCTTTGTTTTGTTCTTACTAATAGAAGACTATTGCTTCTAATTTCAGTCTCAAAAATGAAAGCCGTTTACAACTCCCTGTAACGCCGAATTAGAGCGCAGCTCTTGAGGAGAAGGGGGAGGAAGGCGCGGGAGGGGGGTCACGTGACCTGGGGGCCACGTGACCTCGGGGGTCCGTTACCTCGGAGGGAGTCAAGTGGCCGGGGGTCACGTGACCTCGGGGGGGGGGGGGGGGGGTCGCGGTGACCTTGGGATGACCTTGCGGTTACGCCGACGGCGACGCCGCTCCAGCCGGAAACGGGCGCCTAAGAGCTGCGCTCTAAAAAGTCTTGCTATCAGACACGAAGTAAAATTAGCGGTGAAGTTAGTTCGGCGTCTCAAACACATTTCCAACTAGTATGTTAAACACCTTGTACGGCCACACGTTGAAGTGGCCTTAAGTCCCAGGAGGCAGCACGTCACGCCACACGTCGCGATCCTGACAGCCCGATTATAAAAGTGCCCGTAAAGCAGGCAAGCGGACTCGCGTCGCCGTTGTAGCATCCCAACCCGTGGCTGATGGGGGCTTCTTCTATAGACTGGCCGTCTGCAGAGCAATCTAGAACGGAACGGCCTTCTGTCGTATTCAGCCCTTGTACTGTACCACCACCAGGTTCGCACTGAACGGCCATACTGCACAGTCCCGACGTTACTAGCTTAAAATCACGGGGATAAAATAATAATGCAGTGAGCGCACCGTTCGGAGACGCGTTTCAGGTGCCATAGTCCCGTGCGGAGCGCAAGTTCGTCTGCTTCTTGCACAGGAGTCGCAGTGACAACAGAATGCTGAGCTCCGATCGGCGCGATTCGAAGGATAGTGGGTTGACTTCGGTGCTAGCTGCCTTGAGGTCTACCCACTATCCTTCCGATCGGAACCGATTAGAGGTCGGCGTTCCGATGTCACCGCAACTCCTGCTCCAGAAGCAGACAAACCTGCGCTCCGCATGGTCGCCGACAGGATGAGAACAACAGAGCATCGCTTCCGGATGCCCTGCTTCCAGCGCACGCTCGTTGGCGTTTGTCGCGATGTGGAAAAGCATGCATGGCCGAGGCTCGCGAGGCACCAAAGCAGTATCGAAGGTCCGAAGCGCGCGCCGAAGGCGGAACAGCTGAAGCACCTCCTTGCCATTCTTATTCTGTCAATAACTGTATATTCTCAATCTTTAGTGATCTTAGCAGAATTTATGGTAAGGCGTGGTTTTGTGCGGTCCCCCGCTCTGGCTGTGCGAGACTGATTTAGAAGTTACTACTGGCGGGTTTTGCTCTGCTTTTCGACGAGATGTGTACAGGCTTTGTGTTTCCTTCTATACAGTATTCTAAAGATATTCCTTTTATACTTAGTATGTCACAATTGATTTTTGGTTTAGTGTTTGTTGTATGGCAATGAAATACCATCACTCGCCCATGGGTTATTAGAAAAATAAGTAGCACGACTCTCTTTCTTGTTGGAAAACCGACGAAGAAGAGTTTGTGAGCCTGGCAAGCTCTTTGGGCGTTTATTCTATGGGTCTTCCTCTACACCCTCTCAAAGTTTTTTCGTTGAAAACTATCTCTAAGTGCTCTAAATAATCACTTATATGAGGTCAGGTAGCGAAATATTGCTTCCAATCCGTGAAAAACTCACGTTTTTCAAACCCCCGTTTCTCCGCGACCGCGCTACCAAGCGCGGCCATCTTGGTATCTATGGAAAGCGCATTTCGTCATCTTCCTATTTCCCGCGTCTACCGTCTCCTCAGATGCGAACTAAGCACATAAAAACAAAACTTCGGAAGCCTACCGGATGGAAACGGCGGCCTCCGATTGGCCTTCTCTGCCGCGCGGGTCAGGCGCGCTCCGTCATTGGCCGGCGGAGTGGTTGCCCCTAGCAACAGCGCCGGCGAGACCGGTATCTGGGAGAGCGTCGTCTGCTCCTGTGGTCTGCTCCTACGCCGCTTTCGCCTGCTCGCTTGCTCGCCGAAGGTGCTTTTCTTTGTTTCGGGTTACGCTGTTTTCTTGCTCCCGCTTGGACTTTTTCGCGCAATCATGGATCGACGATCCTTCAAGAAGAAGTATGGGACGACGCATCGCTTCGGCAATCGCAAGCGGAAATCCCCAATGGCCAAGAAAAGTAAGAAAACTTGCCCCCCGCCGCCGAGTTTCGAAAGTTCGCGTCTCGTTGAAGCGCAGTTTGCTGCGGACGGCTTGAATGCACGATCTAGCACTTCGCATCCTGTTACTGGCGTCGAAGACATGGCCTCTACGAGCACCGATCGCACCGTTCAGGCGCATTTACAACCGAACTTTGTTTCGACGAAGGAGTCCCGCGAGTGCGCTGCTGCGGTCCGCGAGTCATTGAGTTTAGTGTCGGCAACTGCCGACACTGAACTCAATGACTCGCGCTGCCGAGAAAGATGCCCTACGTCTGCACAAGGCCAGCAAACGACATCAAGAGAAGTTGGAAAGGCAGAACAAGAAGAAAGCGCGCAAGAACACTTCTGTCTATTCTGCAGGGTCATTCTAAAGCTGAAAATCTGTGTGCAACTTTCAAGTGCTGTTTTCTCAGAATGGCTTTTTTCACTGCCGTGGCTGCTCGTCCCAGCGATATCTCCGGAACTGATGAATGGATTTTTGTGCTGTCTTTTTTATGCTGTTCCTAAATAACTTTGTGAGGGCATAACAGAGCCCTTTTCTTAGAAAACGGTGCTAAAAATTTATAATAAAAAAATTTAATTTGATGAATGTGGGTTTTATTGACTACACAAAATTCAAAGTTGCGTTAAAATTTTTCAGCAAAGAAATTTAGAAAAAGGGCTCTGTTATGCCCTGGGGAACCTATCCAGGGGTCATCATAACAAATTTTACGCCGCTACTACCTTTTTCAAATTCTCCAGGCCTGGGATAAGGAATGCATATGGACGATTTTGATAAATATTTGTAATTTGAGAAATAATATGCACAGCTCCATGAAACTTTGCAGTTACTCTTATGTCTGTGCTATAAACACACCCTGCGAATTTCGTTCAGATATCTCGAAAAATAAGAAAGTTCATTTTCATTCCCCACGTCCTCCCTTAAGGCCTAGCAGGCGGACTGATATGCCCCAGTCTGACATTTCTGTGACCTCTTTTTTTTAATTTTTCTCTCTTCTTTGTTGTAACAGGGGCAAATCTTGGCCAACCTGAAGGCCATGGACTCTGATTACTTTGCACAGACTTACATGGGAAGGACTGCCAAGGTGAGCATTGTTCCTGGGGTGGTGGCATTTCAGTAGAACCTCGTTGACATGTGATCATTCTAGATCGTCACATGTTTTCCCAGATCATATGTTTCCATAGCCCCTCAAAAAAACATATCACCGGTGACATGTTTTTGGTATCTAGTACGGCATAGATACAACTGGTACTCCGCACCATGTTGAAACATGGTGTGGAGTGTAGGTGCTCCCACTGCACAAGTGCACACAGAACCGTCCTGTGTGCATGATGATGTTGTCGTGTCACTTGATGTCGCAGCCCTTCGCGACGGTTCTTCACAACGGTCTCCTCATAGAATTTGACTAATTAATCACATTCTGCTTTAAAATGCTGGTGCATGAAGCAGTGTTGCCATGCACATCACAAGGATATGTTTTGCTTCGCACCCCCGTGGTCATTGCACACAGGTCGGCACGCTACCCATGGAGAAGCTCAACACCTGGGGTGGATCCCTGTCGCTAGGCCACCCATTCGCTGCAACGGGAGTGCGTCTGGTGACCACTGTGGCCAACCGACTCATCAAGGAGGACAAGCAGATCGGCCTTACGGCCGCCTGCGCCGCCGGCGGTCACGTGAGTTGTCCACACTTTCCTTGCTCCTTCTTCAGCAGAGCTCTTCTGGCCAAATAGCGTAACGTTTCATAGCTCTCTTACGCCGAGCATGGGTGCACGCATGAATTATCAAAAGCTCTTTGATACTTCTTGTGCGACCAACTGGACTTTGGAGTTTATTGGTGAAACTCTTAACGGTTGTTTCAAACTTTACAAAACGCGAGCATCAATAAGCGAGGATTTCAAAATACTACTTCATTTCTTGTCTGACTACTTGCCCCACCGAGGTTGAGATGCTTTCAGCGCCCGCCAAATTGGAGCAGCCGTAAAGGACCTTCCCTCGTCTCGTCGACGCTAGTTTACTGAAACCGGCATTGACAAACCCGTAGCAAACCTATGTTGATGAGAACAGTAATGTCTAGGAATGCTATAACCTCTCATGTGACTACAGTACTAACCGTGATTGCTCCCTTTGACGACTGCCTAAAAGTATAGTATGTATATATCTGAGGAAATTATGGTTATATGGCGGCTACACTTCGGTTGCTTTGCAAGTCTATACTCCCAAATAGCCTGCAACGCAACCTAATATTAACCTAATGCCTATTGTGCCGAGTTGATTTAATAAGCATGGGATGTTCACAGTACAATGCGTATTTTTAGAAAACCGAATAGAGGTTGATATTTTTTGTTCCATTGTGTTTCAGGGCCATGCCATGATTGTGGAGAGGTACCCCAGCAAATGAGAGGCCTTCTTTTGTCTTCTTTATAGCGTGTTAACAGGGGCGTATTGCTTTCTTTTTTTTTTTTTTTTTTTCAGAACCAGATCAATAAAGTGTACATATTGTAGAGGCACTCTTTTTTTCTGGGTTTGCTTTGCAAAAAGATGCTCCGCAGATGGTTACAATATTTTGTCTAAAACATCTTGGTGCACACTATGACTAGGAAACATAAGGAGGGGAAGTGCTTTTAAAGTGCTGCTGGTGCATACACTAAAACGCTTCGTTAACAAATTCCACGGTACAGATGAAAAAATCAGGACATACAAAACCGAAAGACGTCTACCAAGTTGTGCTGTGTCTGTGCAACGTACCTATGTACTATCTTAAAAAAATGATAGCACGAAAAACACCTAGTACTACAGCAATCCCTCAATTAACTTGGTAATATTTTGTGCACTTAAGATGTTGCATCAGGTTGAGCTTCATGGCCTTTTGCCTTGGCCTCCTTCCTGGATGTACTATCAAGCATGAATGGAATGCAAACAGCGGAGTGCGTGGCCTACAATACATACTGCGCTACCTAGAGGGCAACTAGGAACTGGTAAAACTGGGATGGAAAAGGGGCTGCGAGGGCGCGCATCTACTCCAATGTGCATACCGTCGTAGCCTCTCCCTCCACTTCGCAGTTTTATCAGTTCCTAGTTGCCTCTAGGTTGCGCAGTATGAAGTATTGAAGGCCACACGCTCCACTGTTTGCACTTCATTTGTTCTCGGTAGTATGCCTGAAAATAAACTCTACGAATTCTAATGCAATTATTAAAAATCAGCGTTGGTGTTCGTGACAGAGTTCAAGCCCAACTCTAGGTGTCTCGTACAATACTGTGGACTGCGTGCACCAGGATTGCAATGGAAAATCGCTTTTCAACTAGACTTTGTGACCCACCAGCGTTGTTTCAAGAATCGAGAGCCAGTTCATTGGTCGACTCAACGCTAGCATTCCTTTGAAATACAGCACTCTCATCTGATATTACGACCACAGTAAACCAAATAAATTATTTCGTACAGTCATTGTACATCTCGTACAGTAGTATCTCCATCCAATGGAGCGTGCTCTAATAAAAATGCTTTAGCCTGTAAAGAGCGAGAGCATCATGTCTGTGCTTGTGTGCTCTTTATTTCCTATCATAATGGCTTTGTACTGTGTTATTTATGGCCATGTGAAGAGCAGCCATTGGTCATGCCGTTACAAGCCTATTCAGCTTGCATGTGTTTTAACACAAAACAATTTTTTTCCTCTTTAGAGAGAGACTTTGCGGTGATGTCATTCCTTCCGTTTCAAGATCACAGTTCCCAGACTTGTAACTCGTGCTGGTGCTGCATGTGTGTATATATGGGCCATATTGTCTTTAGATTGAGAGTGTATCAAATAGACGTGCCTAAAACGTCTAAGGAAAAGGTTCCAGAACTAGAGGTCCCATCCCTGATCATCATGTCTGGATGGTCCACCAAGACTCCAGCCTCCAATCGATGCATGTCGGACAAGTATTGTGTGAACTCAAGGGCTTGCAGCACCCAATTGCAGTATGTGACATCTTATAAATATCTTGGTCATGGTGATAAAGTGGGCACAGGAGACAAGGATACAGTAGAGGTAAACGGACAGTGCAGCGCTTGTCCCATCCGTTTTCTTCTACTGTGTCCTTGTCTCCTGCACGCTCTTTATCACCATGTTCAATGCATACCAACCCGCCAAACTCAACACCTTGCTAAATATCTTGGTGATCACATAACTTCTAACTTGTCATGAAAAACTCCTACTGATCACATTATCGCTAACGCAAATTTTACACTTGGGTATCTGAAACAAAACTTTACCTCAGTCCCTATGTCATTAAAAATACTTGTATAAAAAAACTAGTTCGATCAAAGCTTGAATGTGCAGCATCAATCTGGGACCCCGGCTACACGACACTGGTGACTAACGTCGAAGCTCTGCAAAACTGCGGCGCACGTTTTATATTCGCAACTCTCACGACCTGTAGGGGGCACACTTGTGCCTATCAACATGGCCGTCGTCTGGATGATCGTCGTAGAACAGCAGTACGAGGCTGGTCTGCGACGCGCAAGTAATTTCAGTGTTACTATATACGAGCAGTATTAGAACATTACTTTCTTTTTTCGTGTCGGGAAGGTGAAGGCAAGCAGCTTTATTGTGAAGCCTATCATCTAGGAGCTAGGGAGCGCGATTCTCACACCGCAGTACCACCATCGCTGAAAGTTGTAGAATATGTTGTAACTATCACCGCTCCGCTTTAGTGGTTGACGGGCAAGAGTAAAGTGGAAGCTCGTCCCACCTCTTTCCCCTTGGGCAGAAAAAACGCTGGAGAGGTCGCCTCTCTCTCCAGCATACGCTGCTAAAGTGGAAGAGGTGGGAGGAGCTTCCACTTTTCTCTTACCCGTCGCCCACTATTCGCAACTCCAACGCCCTATAGGTGGCGGGGCGGTAGTTCCAAGATGGCGGAAGAGACGGGGATAGATTCTCCAGGATATCCCGTGCGCCTGCTCGCTGGCGCTGTTCAGCGCGCTAAAAATGGTTTATTTGTCTACAAATTCAAAGCGGTTAGGGAGGGATCATATTACAGGTGACAGAGATGTTGATGCACGTTAGGGAAACGAGCATGCTGTTATTTAGAAGTTGCAGAAACCTCGAATTGCGAAGCTTTGTGGTGAGCGAGCGCGTTTTAGGCACCGGCCACGTTACTGTTTGTGGCAGAATATTTTTGAGGGTGATGAAGATATGTTTGCCCTTTGCCTAGACATTAGTGCTCTAAAAAGAGTGCCGCGAAAGGTGACCGTCAAGCTTCGGAAGGGCAGCGTTCACAGTATTGGTGTCTTCGCGTCACAGGATCACAACTCGCTGCTCACCGTCTCGGTTTTAGTGTATCGCAACACTTGACCAAACTGCTCTATGGTTATTGATAGGAAGTTTGTTACCGCAGGCTACCGTGCGGTGTAGCATTGCAACCGGAAGCTCGCGCTGCGCCTTTGAAGCACAATTTTCTGTGCGCGCCAGGAGCGTTGCCGTGCTCATCACTCAAAAAAAATGTTGTATTCCTTACACCCCTTGTCACATATACGACACTCCAAAACTTCAGTTCGCCGTGCAGCCCACTGACATGAAAGTGACGGCCCCAACTTTTATGGAGAGGCTTGATGACGGCGCAATATAAGATATTAAACAGCTAAAGTACGCATCAAAGAGTACAGAAAAAAAAAACACCGAGGTTTTGCAGCAAAGCAAAAAAAAAACGATTACTTTTTTTTTACAGTCATTTACACTTACTTAAGCTATTTTAATAAGTTGCACAACTCGGCTATCAAGCCGCTCGTGAAAGTTGGTAGCGCCGGTTAAACGTCAGTGCGCTGTACGTCCAACTGAAGTTTAGGGGTGTCGTACGCTATGAAAAAACTGCCTATTAACATAATCGGCGTGTTTAGGGGTTTTATTTATTGCTCTATCAAAAATAAATATTTTAATATACCGTACATTTTTTGTACCATGTTATTTGCAACATTGCGGTCCGTCTGGCCAAAACTGCGCGTTCTAAGCTCTCGTCACGAACGGCTGGCTAACACAGACGTTCTTAAAATGCTTCGAGCATTTCTTTATTTGCTTTGTAATTACCTGAAAGCAAGTACGGGTATTCTGTATTTTTAAAGTGCTTGGAATAAATGGTCATGTTTCTTGTAACGGCCTTAAAACGCGAACCCATTCCCGATTTGTATTGCTCGACATACCGTTGCGCGACGAGTTTTCTCCTACTTATGGCAAAGAATAGACTTTCCGTAGACAGTACTATAGAGTTCTTCATTATTAGCGGGAGCGTTTTCCGTCACGTTGAGCACAGATTGAGCTGGCGGCCATGCACAAGATCATAAATCCGCAGCGTATGCGATACACGAAAGGTCCCTAATGAAATTAGACATCCCGGTCCTTCGTGCAAGGCTGTTACAAGGCGGAGCGCAAGAATTCCTTTTTAACGCGCTCGCTTTTTTCGTTAAAACGGCTTCACGCATCAAGACCGACAGTCCCTGCCACCGTTTCCGCGCCGCCGCCGCCGCTGCCGTCCCCGCTCCTCTGGTTCTCCGTTCGCCCGCGGGAGGGCGAGCGGCGCGCTGGAGTTGCGAATAGTGTCTCATCTATGAAAGCCATTTTATCTAGGGGTGTCGCGAACCGGCCGAGGTTCGAGTTCGACCAGGTTCGACTTTTCGAACCTTTTAGTGGAAAATTCGACGAACCTTGTATTGGGGTTCGACTCGTGTGCGCATGCGCGACAGGCTGGCCAGTTGGCTTCGGATTGGATAGTGATGACTAAGGGACGAATTAAGGGCAGCGCTCATTGGTTATTTCAGTAATACAGTACAAAAACAAAGAAGTTATTAACTTCTTCAGTGATTAGAATTGGTTTCTTTTAATTGCAACTGTTTATAAAATAAAATAACCATTTTCATAAAAAAAAGTTTTCCAAACTTAGACATGCTTGTATCAAGGTCTGGCCACACTGTCCACAAAGTCGAACCGGTCGAATCTGGTGAAAAGTTCGAAGGTTCGTCCGAACCGGTTCGACCCAGTCGAGCCCCGAAAGTTCGACCTAAAAATCTGGTTTGACAAAAGTTCGCGACACCCCTAATTTTATCCCTTCCTCTCCTTTGCTTACGTCGTAAAGTATCCGTTTTAGGACTTTTCTACAAAATTTATCATTCGAACGCTTCTTTAATAAGTAAATTGTTCCTTAACCCTGCACGAGTTGAATATAATTTTAAAGTCAAACGTCAGCCTACATTGACTTGTTCATACCAAGTGTATCATCTGATGGGAACCGACTCCAGCTAAAGCCCCTCTATCCTGGGAAAACGCGTGATCGTCCGCGCAAATTTTTTGGCGCACAGCTGGCTGGCATTACCGAAGTGAAGAACGCGCGAGCACAGCTGTGATCGGCGCTCAGTGTGCGCGAGCGCACGGGTATCCATAGCTTTGGCTTCATTGTCAAGAAATGTTCCCAAGTATAGTTGTAACAGTTGTAGTGGTTGTAGCTGGAGCAAAAGCTGGATAACGATGGCTCAATCTCGTTGCGGTACTTGAAAATGCCGCCAATATCAGCCATGCCGGCGCCGGCCATCAAGCATCACGTGATAATTTCATTTTCCGGTTTGGGATCTTCACTTCCGTCCGCCATTGCTTTTGTCCCGCCGTCGCTGCGCCGTCCGCTGTCGTAGCCGTTCAATGTAGCGCCCACGACAACTGGTTGCTGCGCGCTTGGTAGCAAGAATCAGCCTAAAGATGGGACAAAATACTTTACGATTCCATGCGTAAGAGAAAAAAAAAGTGCGAAGACATGTCTGGTTGCAGCGGATAGGAAGCCCGAACTTCGCGCCGGATGTCCAGACTGCGAGGTAAAACAACAACATGACAACATTACATAAGTAAAATCACCGAGAGGCCTGTATCGATTGTATTGATATGCGTACGCATCTCAATACAATCGATGCAGCTGGCAAAGCTGCGTCCTGCGAGCAGCATCTTCGTTCCTGCTCCTTTTGCACGGGAAGTTTGGAGACTGCCGGACGTTTCGGTTGATGCGTTTGAATGCTCGCCGCGAACTGGGGCGATCCAAGACGATTAAACGGACGGAATCTTCCGGCTAAAACGTTGCGACGGTCGTGCATTCGCCACAAGGTCAATGTGAGGGGTCTATTTCCGTTAGTGCGCACCGAATTGACCTAACACCACCTAGACCAACGTTGACCTAGACTGTTTATACTTCCTCTCCACATCGCGTGACGTCAACTCGATTTGTCCGGCTTCTCCGGTCATCTCGACCCGGCTGGACGAAGCCGAGCCCGCCGGGCAAGTTCTAGTCTATTCGCCCACGGTGTTTGCCCGCAATAAGATTTAGATCGTTTACGTGACGGGATAATGGGTCGGTGCTGTGTACCAGGGTGTCGCGGTAATTACGACAACGGGCCCAAGGTACGAGTGTTCTCGTTTCCGTCAGATTAATCTCTCAAAGCGAAGTGGCTGAGATCAATTCCTCGCAAAGGTTTCGTGCCAACCAAGCACTCCAGGGTAAGTTGAGCTGTCGTGCCACATTATCCTGAGCAAATAATCGTAATTTTAAGGAATGCTACGAGCAGTGGTGTAGTATTGTAGTCCATCTGTACATCAGATGGCGCTTTGTGTTAGTGTGTGTGGTTGCAATGAGATGGTGCCACGTGCCCGACAGTGGCACATGCCGTCTCTGGATGCATGTAGATATTGTAAATAGAATGAGTCTTGTTCAAAACTGACGTGTCTTCCTTTACCCGGTGCGCCCGCCAAGAGTGCGGCCGTTTCTGAATTTGACGAGCTCGCAGCAGCACTTGATAAGCATTTTGCTGCCATCGCCATAGGCGTAGACTACGGGGGGCATGGGGGCTCGTGCACCCCCTGGTGAAATCCGAAGGGGGAAGGGGGGGGGGGGGGGGGGCAGGGCAGGGCAGGGGCCGAGCCCCCCCCCTCGGGCCAAGATCGTCACCGAGACGCTGTTTACGTGCCATGTAACGAGCTTCTAGTAGCGGCATGTAAACAAAATAACGCCCACGTTGCCTTTATTGACAAAATACATAGGAAATGGAATCCCAGCGTGCTTTCGTTAGCTTCAATCTCCAGTTCTGGTGAAAAGGTAACGCGCAGCAGCACCCCCTGGGAGAGCTCAGCCTGACCCCCCCCGGGGAAATGGAAAGTTTACGCCGCTGGCCATAGCTAATGGTGTCGTCGAACGCAGGCTATTTCTCACCCGCGTCCAGTCCCCGGAGAGAGCGTCCTCGACTACCTTGGTGCACTCAGGCAACTTGGTTCTCTTTGTGATTTTAGAGAGACCCTTGAAACCCGCATTGTGTGAAGTCTTTTTTGCTGGGTTAACCTCACCGGAAGTACAAGATCGGGTAATCCCAGAGTCTCCGGGAGCTGGACAACCTAGCCTCGAATGCGTTGTGTTTCTGGCACAGCAGTTCGAACAGGCGTCTTGAGATTGCGATCGGTACCGCCAACTTTCCACCGTTTTTCGTGTTCTGGAACGTCGCACACCGTTGAGGCCATACAAAGAGCTCCCGTTCGGCATGGACAAGATGGCCGACATTCGAATTCAGACACCAAACATTAGCAAAAAAAGCAGCATTATCGTCGGGTAATAATACCAATGGAATTAAGTTTATACTCCGCCACACGAGCATTTATATAGCATCAAGAGTTAGTAAGGTATTTAATATGTACACAGAGCTTAGAACGTCCAGGTCATTGCATGTTTTGTGGGGGTTCGTCATCGTCTTTCCTTTAGTGACCTCTCGTGCTCAGAAAGATTCTAACACTAGACCTAAACAAGTTAAGGAATCGCTACAAGTGTGTGCCCTTGAGTAAAACTCTGCGAGTTAGGATCGCGAGCTCAGTTGCGCGTCCCCCAAATAGCATCTGGCTAAGTGCATCGTGAAATGCCCATGACAGTTATATTGGTCAATAAAAGACAATATCTACCGTAGTAATACTAATTCAATAAACAATGCTCTACTGTAACTTGAAGGGAATAAACCTCAATAATGAATGGCTTAAAAATGGACTGGTAACATTTTATGCCACCCAAAGTCATCGCCTTTTTTGTGAAAAAAACATATGTTCCATTTGTTTCCTTTTGCAGGTGTGTGAAGAGCACTTTGCAAGAGACTGCTTCATTACAACACTGACCCATCATGATGAATGCACAGGAAGAACCCTGGAAGTCAACCGTATGAGGACTAAGCTCACGGAGTACGCTGTCCCAACGAGATTCCCAAACTGCCCGAGCTATTTTTCAGCACCGAGCTCCTCCACCAGTGAGGCTCCTGAAGCAAAACGGGCAAGGGCAGAAAACATTGCACTTAAAGGGGCCATCAAGCAATCTCATATACAGTGCAATCCACTGATAACGATAATGAGAAAACCTGAAAATTCAATTGTTATAACCAATTCTTGTTGTATCTGGTCTAGACACTGATTGTTTCTAGTCCAGAAGCTTTAATAACTGATCGTTATAAGCGGTACATCGTTATATATGGTGTCGTTATAAGTGGATTGCACACATGAAGAAGAAACAAAAAATAATTTGTTTCCTTCTTTTGGAGACCTCACAACGAAGCTGCTCAAAACACCAGTTTGAAACTCCCAGTCAAAGACAGGAAACACCCAATGCATCATGTTCCTCTACATCGAGACGAAGGAGGGGCCCCGTATATGAAGCATTCAGTCACAATTCACACTAACATGTCTGTGTCTGTGTGCTTTGAGGGTATCACAATAAGGACACTACCAAAAAGGGACAAAAAAATGCTCTGTGACATTTGTTTTAATTTATTTTACCACTAGATTTGGCACATTCACATTCAGCTTTTGGCATCAATATCAGCTATAGCATGTGTCTTTTGTAATATAAACAATAAGATTTACTTTCATGATTTAATGCAGATTGCATGTGCTTTGCAACATAACTCTAACTAAAGATTTTGATTGAATTAAGGTAACCAGTTCTTGCATAACAGAGCCATTGTAACGAATTCATCGGCACCATTGAATATGGTCAAGAGCTGGGAGGCTGGCAATTGACACAAGAAATCAAACATAACCAATCAATTAGTGTGAAAGTGAAAGGCTGGCAATTATTTCTTAAGCATGTATTTAAAAATGGTGCGCATATAGAAAGCAAAATGCCAATCCATTCGAAGCTAGGCTCTGAATATAATCCTTGCAAACTAGTAATAAACGAACGACAACTCGAATGCTTTGACACTAATACTTTAGTGCTGTTGAAGCCCCAAACCAGCAGATTTACTACTCATTAGTTGTGTTCATAGAGCTACGGACAACCGTGCCTTTTTAATCATTTTAGCACCTGTTTATGCAGGAAAATAGTCATTCATAAAAGGTGCGTAGAAATATTGTCACACACAAAATTACATAGAACTAAACAGTAGCATCAAGAAAAATTATACTCTGCAAGTCCAGCAAAATGAGGCCTAATCGAAACTGTTTCCTACTTATTCTGATCTCAAATTCTTTTCCGTGCAAGTATCGAGGGGCCCACGTTTCTTGCACGTTTCTTCCACACACTGTCACGTACGGATCATCAACCTTGGTTCAGTCAGAAATCACTTCAAACTGAAAAAACAAATTCAACGAAACACGCAATGGCATAGTCTCCACTGCCATTGCCAAACGACTGAAAAATAGAAATATTAGGCGGCGGGGCCCATAGCGTGACGTCATAGGAAGAGTGGAGAGGCCTCTCAGTCTAGGCGGTGTTAATTGATCCCGCAAGTGATGACGTCATAACATGGCACTGTGCTCCAAACCATTGCTAGGGCCGTTGCTATGGACAAATATATGAAGGGTCCATGAGGTTAAAATTTGTCTTATAAAAAATGTTCATAATTTTTAGTGAGCATTGTTTCTTCTCAATATCTAATAATGAAGACATTTTCTATCGTCTCAGTGCCATAAATCAATTGTCAAAGCCCTTAATAAAGCTTCACAACCGGTTATGCCTCGCTAGCAGACGACATAATGGCTTTGCTAGTTCAGTGGTTCTTCCTGAGAAAGTATGGGACTCGTTAAATTTAAGGTCCCTATATACTGAAAGGTAGCGCGATTACCCCTCTCCACGCGTTTCCCTCTTTTCCATCGTGGGTGATCCTCTCTGTCCTTCCGCGCCACGCCCCACGCTGCCTTTTTCGTTCGAGGCCCACAAGGCGCGTCTGCGCGTGCCGGGCCGTATTTGTTTGCTATTGCATACAACAGACTATGATCCTTTTTTCTTTTTACAGCGAAGCTGTAATGCGCTAGGATCTGGGAAAAAATGTGTCCGCGGATGTTGACAGAAAACTCCTATTGGTTGTGGCAAGTATGAATAAATAAAAAAAATTGCGGTGGCTTAGCTTGGCTATGCCAGGATATACGTAGCGTGAGCTTACCCGCACAAATGAGAGGCGCTATCAAGCGGCTCCGGTGCAGCGTCAGACTTGACTACTGCGCAACGGAGGCGCACAGCTGGGCACGCGGCGGCGCCAGTGCGTCTGCCGCGGCTATGACGTCACTCCTCTGGAATGCGCAGAAAGGCGAGGCGGGCGCGTCTGCGGCTTCACGCGGCTTTCATAATGAGCCGTGCTCATTATGCGAGCCGTAATCATTATGCGGAGCGCGCGGCGGCGGCTCCGTGCGTGGCTTTTGTAATGAGCACGGCTCATTATGAGAGCCACGCGAAACTGCTCAACCTCGGCCAGTGTAGCTAACGCTACAATAAAAAGATGGGGCAACCAGCGTGAGTCAGCCTTCCTTGGCATTATTAGATATTGAGGTCCTGATTCCTTGTTATCATCTCTAGGCATCCTCCTCGAGGTCGTCCTAGAGTCGTCCTTGAGGTCGTCCTAGGTGTCGTCCTCTAGGCGTCGTCCTCAAAATCATCCTAGAAGTTGTTCTTGAAGTCATCCGAGAGGTCGTCCTAGGCGTCGTCCTCGAGGGTCGTCCTTGAAGCTCATCCTTGAAGTCATCCGAGAGGTCATCCTAGGCGTTGTCCTAAAGGTTGTCCTAGAAGTCATCCTTGAAGTTGTCCTAGATGTCGTCCTCTAAGTGTCGTCCTAGAAGTCCTCCTTGAGGTCATCCTAGACGTTGTCCTCTGGGCATCGTCCTAGACATCGTAAAAATAACAGCTTCGCTGGTCCTTCATCTTCACGTAAAGTGGAAGGGCTCTCAAATTTTTTTTTATCTATGAAGGCAGTTTTGTTTTTTAATGTGAAGAAACTAGCGTTTGTGTACCTTCACGAGAGTTCTAAAGCACGGGAAGACATCTTGAATGGAAAATGTAATAACGTGAGCGGAGTAGGAGTCGCTCTACTGTGAAGACAAGCTTTCTCCAATTCCGCTGTATGCTGACGATTTTCAAGGATGCCAATGCAGTCCCGAGTCTTTTGGAACATCGACATGCACTGCAAAAATATTTTGCGTTTACTGCAGCAAGTGCTGAGAGCAGACGCATGATAGAAAGCACTTCTTCCTGCACGTAAATATAGTTTTGATGGATCGTCTCAAAAGGACTGCGTTGCTAGCGGGAGCTCGTGCCGTCGCTTTGAGCACGCGCCCGCAAGGCCCGCAATCCTTAGCGTACGCTCTACTAAAACTTTCTATACTCTATCTCAGAAGTTGTGTTCAGCAAAGGCATAGGTGCAGGCACATGGCTTTCAGATTTACTTTCCTTTTGCGAGCGTTTGTGACAGAAAATAAAATCTTAAAACCACACGGTCGCATCTAGCAGAATGCACCTAGCACAACAAGTGCAAACCCAGGACTTTTCGGTAATGTTCAGCATTACCGACCGTTTAACCAAACCAGTAGCTTGGTTTACCTCGTACACGTTTTATAAACATTGAATACTACCTGCAACTATGCACGTGTGCATGGAGGAATATCCGACTTCTGCTATTTACGCAGCTTGTACATTTAACTATACCCATCAAATAGTCGGAACTTTTGCGATCGATCCGGTGTCCTCGTCGTTGAAGATTTTGCCTTCCCGTCGGCACGGTAAAAGCTTCTTCCCTTTCACCATGTCGTTCATACAATCCACGATGCAGCG
The DNA here is from genome assembly GCA_037355805.1 of Ixodes ricinus. Classification (NCBI taxonomy): domain Eukaryota; kingdom Metazoa; phylum Arthropoda; class Arachnida; order Ixodida; family Ixodidae; genus Ixodes; species Ixodes ricinus. The sequence continues at coordinate 115,601 of JAZHYW010021481.1, forward strand.
AGATGGCATCGCGTTGCCACCAACGTCATGGAACCAAAAAAAAAAAAAATCTTACGGCCGGATTTTATGCAAGAGAGTTACCGCCATACCTTGCACGAAAATGGCGCCGGTTTAGGGCCGACCACCAAATCGCTCGGGATCATGGAAAGTTGACGGTCATTTGTCGTGCCCGATCCTATTGAAGTGAGAGGAAAGATAAGTTCTTATAGGGAAAGGACATGGGCGAGGAGGAATTTCTCTTTTCCTTTTCAGACAATGGTTTGCGCTACCTTTCAGTATTGGGGACGTTAGTTAAATTAAGTTGGTGACGAGCGACCAAACTTTTATTCTTGGGGTCAACTTTTTGTGATATGTAGGAAGCGAAGAGTGCATATGCACAACTTTGATCGACACTTGAGGTGCGTAAGCATGCAAACGCCTGCCTGTGGAGGCTTCCGCAATATTTGAGAAGGTTGAAAACGTATAACGACACAAAAGTGTATTGACGTCGAAGTGCAGGCCAATCGACGATGCCAGTGCGTGTTTCAAGGAGTTCTGACGGCGCAGTTGCTTCAGTGCACATTTGTGTGATCAAACGAGCTGTCCGTAACAGATATATAAGTTACCTGATGTTGTTATCCAGCTCTTTCACTATTTAGGGTCGTACTGAAAACGGAAGAATCGGCAGAATTCTTTCTTGGTGTGATGTTCACAAGCAGGCACGAAACACACACCCGCATTGCAAGCCCGAAAAGAAAACGAAGTTTGGGGTCTCAAATTGATATGTTGGATTAAAAATAATGGCTCCTGTAAAATAAAAAAGAGGGCCTGACGTTGCTTCGATATCATGTACTAAACAGATGCTTCTCTCGCGGTATTAGCAGATCTCTATACGTGTGATGATCTTCGTCAGACGGTATCCTGTATAGCATGCAAATACAATCCATTTTTATGAAACTGACGAGTTTTTTTAGACCTGCTATGTCCCCAGTAAATACAAGATCAAAATCGTGGCATTATGCGGACGATTCAAGTTGTTGCAGCCGGCATGCCTCGGTCATTCCGTGTCCTCTGCAGCAGGCGTCTCGAGATGAGCCAGAAGTTGCCGTCGCAAATATTTCAGAAACAGCCGATCCTCGGCATGCTTCTGTCGTAAGTGTAAAATCTAGGCTTCCTACATCTATTCTATTTTTTTAGACGTGTAAATTCCAAATTTGAGTTTTGAACGATGGTTTTTTTTAGCGAAATCCAGTCCCATATATCCATTCATAGTAACGCCCCTAGCAACAGTTTGTTTGAAGCAGTGGCATCACACCTAGAAGGTCAATAGTGGTGTGCTTGCATTGTCGAGAAAGGGACTCGTTTACGCACGGACAACAGAGCTCTGGCTCTTGCACTGCATTGCGGCCATGGACGAGCTTTGCATTGGGCTATTGTCAGTGCCGTTTTTCTTCTTTTTCTTAAAAAAAAAGGTATATCAATAAAAGGGGTACCAACGGACATGAACCCTGCCAGGGTTCATGTCCATGCGTATTCATTTTCCAGGTTCTTTCGACGCACCTGTTCTCTGGTGTTAAGACATAATTATTTCATATTGCTTACATTCATGTTGCGACATACTTAGAATGCTTTCAATCAACAGGACTGCTTCCCTGCTGACCAGTTTGAGCCTCTGGTGTTGAGGAACACTGGGTTAAAAAGGCTCAAGCAGAATGCTGTCCCAGCTATTTTCAACTACCAACCAGCCCCGATGGGAATAAAGCCAACTTTCAAAAGGAAAGAAGGTGATCATAGTATTTACATTGAAAATAATTTCATATCTATGTATGAAATATTGTTCCAGAACTAAGAAACTAACCATTCCATTTCCTTTATCAAAGCTCATTGTGTTTTGTCTAAGTTCTGTGCAAGCTATTGATTCCTGTTTTTGTAAATGCAGTTTTACAAGACGCACAGTCCGTGACGAGCGGCCAGTTGCCAACTATGAACATAGCGGCTACCAGTGAGTGCCTGCAGTTTACGGCAATCTCGTAAACTGTCCACGACGGTTTCTGCTTACCATTAAGTTGTGTCTTCTGCAAATGCAGGTTCGCATGCGGAGGCAACCCCCTGACGTGTGGCCAGTCGCCCACTGAAAAGCCAGCCATTGGTGAGTGACTGCAGCTTGCTTCCAATTTCGTAACTGTTAAATGCTCCCCATCTTTTGTAAAATGCAGGCTCGCACACTGACACACCGTCAAATAGGCACGGCCGTCCACCGACTGTAAAGCATGCCATCGGTGAGAGACTGCGGCTTACTCCAAACTTGGGAACTGTTATCAAATGCTTGGGCCGACTATTAAGCTTGTGTCTTCTGTAAATTCAGGCTTGCATGCTTATACTCTTTCTTCGACGTGTGACCAGTCGCCTACTAAAAACCGAGCACGGGTTGGGACAGCTGCGCCAATTGTGCCATTTTGATGCATTCACAATTTTCGCACATCGACCAGAATTGCACCACGCTGCTCTAAAAATCACGGTGATGCTAGATATAGCGGAAAGTGAAAGCTCGATTGACGACCATGGCTATTCGATTGCCAGGTGGCGCAAGCCGCCGCCCAATTCCTTGGTTCAGCCGTATCTGTCCATCCATCCATCCATCTGATGAATTCAATGTATCGTACATCGCACTTGTTTGATGTAGTATGATGCAACGTGGCATGTAACATTTATGTTGCCGAGTCGTGCCCCCTCATTTTAGGTGAAATTTGTTTCTGTAAGTAAATATCTTTCTGTGTGCAATTCCAGATATTTCACAGTAAAGTTCTGTATGGCATGAGAGTCTGTCTGCTCTCTGCACACCTCGTGCTTTTGTTTACCCTCCGGATGCGCACACATGCCTTTGTTTCCTTCCGACCTCAACGAATGAAGGCGCGCGTTCGCCTGCCTCATCATTGCGCATTCTCTTTGTTGTCCTTTGATTGGTGTGCCCCTCCCTGCGTTCTGATGTGCCAAAGGTGCTTCTTGAAAAACTTGCTCTCTGTGGTATTTAATACTTTCCAACACTTGTAGTGCAAACCTGTTCATAAATGCTTCTGCTTACTTTTACCCGTGTCTTCTGTAAATACAGGCTCACAGGCCGATGCATTGTCCCCGACACGTGGCAAGTTGCCAATTGTATACCAACTCATCAGTGAGTGACTGCAGCTTACTTCAAGCTTGTGTACTGTTATCAGATGCTTGTGCCGATCATTAAGCCTGTGTCCTCTGCAAGTGCAGGTTCGCATGCTAATGCACTGTCCCCGATGTGTGGCAAGTCACCGACTGTAAACAAAGTTATCGGTGAGTGATTGTTGGTTACTCCAAGTTTGAGAACTGTTATCAACTGCTTGTGCCGATTACTAAGCCCGTGTCTTCTGCAAATGCAGGGTCACGTGCTAATGCACTGTCCCCAGCTTGTGGCGAGCCAGCGACTGTAAACCAAGCCACTGGTGAGTGACCGTGACTTATTCCAAACATTGTGAATGTTCACTAATGCTTCAATTTACTATTAAACTCACGTCTTTTGTAAATCCAGACGTGTGCGCTCACGGGCAGCTTTCAACTTGTAGCCAGTCACTAGGCTAAGCATAAATCAAGCCAATAGTGAGTCAATGGGATTTACTCTGAACTCGAGAACATTTCGAACATTTATTCGCCAGCTCATGCTGACTGGTGAGCCTGTGAAATTGCCACTTGTTGGCTGGGGTGGCATATTAACGATAACGCTGGGGCGGCGGGCAGGCAGGCAGGCAGGCATTGTTGAAAGAGAGTGGAGAGTGACATGGTCACTAATTTTCCAAATAACGCACAATCAATGTACTTCTAGCAATGCAGCACGCTCACTTTATTAGTGTGGCTTGTGTGATCTGGCTTGTGGTCAAAGCAGTAAAAACCAACGTAAAAGCGTTGTTTGCGTAACGGCACAGCACAGATCTCTTTCAAATCAATGCCCGAGTTTTTTTGTTTTTTTTTGTCAAATAAAGTGAGTGAGGCATAAGCTAGGGGCTCTCGTGTAACGAAAACTCCGAGACAACAAAGTGTCGTGCCAGAAGGAAAAGACAAAACAAGAAGACAGAGTAGTATAGTTAATTTGGGGAATGGTCACAGTTGGCTGCTTTGTGCTGGGAGAGAGGGATGGGGTGTTTAAAGAAAGACTTTAACCCCTGAAGTGCCCCCTTTTTTTTTTTCGGAGAGTAACTTAAAGTGTTTTATATTTTTATTTAGAAGTTTTATTCCTCTAGTAATACAGATAAAATTTCATAAGTTTATTACGCAAAAATCAGCAGCAGCGAAAAAAAAACAATTGCCTCAACTAAAACGAGTGCTGCCATCTATGATCAGCGCTGCAAACTTCTCAGACGAGCCTAGTCGTCCGTAAATATAGGGACTACCGAAAAATCCACTGGACGAGCTGAGCTCGTCCATGGCACCTTAGCAAAAAGGTGGCCGACGAGCTCAGCTTGTCCAAGGCACTTAAAGCATTAAAGAAGAGAGGCAAGGAGAGAATAAGAGGCATAAAAGTTACAAGATTCGCACCATTCACAGTCGCCGAGGTTCGTTTCCTCTAAAAGCGAAATCCAGCGGGGTTCCCCTTAGAAAACATGAGAGCTTTTGCGGCATTTACCTTCTTAATTGTGATTTGTCCTGGGTACCAAACACTTCTGGCACAAAAAAGGGGGCGGTTATTCGGACATGTGAGCATGCTTTTGAGTTTACTTCCTGCTAGTCCGTCACCTATCGGAGGTTAGTAGGGGCACATATTGGACGCGATTGCTGCGTCAGCGTTCGACTGGAACTCGCGTTTTCACCAATTGGATACAAGTTTAAGCCCAGCACCGACACGGAACTCGTGTGACGCTCTTCCATTTGTTTGTTTGTTTGTTTGTTTATTTGTTTGTTTGCAAGTTGTTGTTCAGGAACAAGGTGTAGGTGTAAGGCGAAAGGCCGGTTTGCTCTGCCTGATGAGGCCCGGTTACCCATTTGCGTTGCTCAGCAGGTAACTACAACAAAACAACACCGAGAGAGAAAAGCGAAGGCAGAAAAAACATTAAAAACAACAATCTGTAGCAAAAAATCAGCAGAACCCATCCTTTGGGAATGATTATCTACGTTAATGCGAATAGCATCAAACGGTGCGGAGTTATGCGCGTTCGTCAGGTGGCCGGCACACTCTAGATACGCCAGCCCACTCTTGAGGCGATTCTAAATTTGTTGACACTTTCACAGCCCTGCGCACGATCTCCGCAGCCCAGCAAATGCGTTTGTGTCACTTAGGAAGGCGAGCAAAGCACGCGCCATACGCACAAACACTCAAAATGGTACCGACCAGACTTTCTGGCGTCTCAGCTAGTCTCAACCAACGGTACTCTAAACGGTTGTTTATATCTTTACCATAGGACGCGCTTACAGCGCTGTCACAGCTACCGGTGCGCGCGCGTTCCATGCACGAGGGCTCATTCCGCTCTCGTGAGGCTGAGCTAGAGGTCTCCCGAGCGCGGGAGAGGGTGAGCTAGAGGGAGAGGGTGAGCGCGGGAGAGGGTGAGCTAGCCCTCGTGCATGGAACGCGCGCGCACCGGTAGCTGTGACAGCGCTGTAAAGCGCATCCTATGGTAAAGATATAAACAAATGTTTAGAGTCCGGTGAATGACTGCCTTCATAGCTCTGTGGTTAGCGCGTCTGCCTGCTGATCAAAGGGTCAACGGTTCGAATCCCAGCCGGCGCCGGTCTTTTTTATTTATTTATCGACCCGCGGCGTAAGAGGTTAGATAGCCAGATAGATAGATAGATAGATAGATAGATACATAGACGAAAAGTGCGTGAAGTATCCAAAGAATGCTATTCGCATTAAAAGCAACAACATATTTTGTGCAGTGGTTACTCAAACAATCATACAGGATTGCAACGAACGAAGCATGGTGTGCATCCTTGAAATTACAAGCATGCGTTTCAGGAAGTGGGTAGGGGCTAGCCACGTGGCACATTCGGTGTTTAAAAAATTTTCCAGAATCAAATTAAATAATAATGACGATTGGGATAAATTGGTTTGTTCAAAGTGCAGCGACAGGGACAGAGTGAAAGAAGACTGACAGACAACAGCTCCAGCCTAGTGCGCCATTGTTCCTTTTTGGAAATTAGAAATTTGAAATCATTTTCAGGTTATCGGGAATTAAAAATTCAAGGTTCACAGCTTGGATAACTATCTTTTACCCCGTCCTCGTCGTTGCACAGTTTTTTATTTTTTTTTTTTTTTAGAATCGTAAAACACTGAGACATTGTAATTCTGAGCAGTTCCGGGTTTCTTTGACGACGGCGCGTCGGTACGTATCCGCGCAGGAAAGAGGCGTTCGGGTCCGGGACGCTCGGGGCAAACCTGCTGCATTCCGGGATGTGGGAAGAACGACACGAGGAACAAGGAGGTCTCTTGGCACAATTTCCCGGCCGACGTCGAGCTGAAGAAGCAGTGGGTGACGCAGATCAACCAAGCCTTCCCGGGCCCATCTTGGTGGGAACCAAAACCCAGCAACAAAATCTGCGGGGACCACTTCAACGCCAGCGGAAGGAGGAGGTACGAAGACAAGATCCCGAGGTTCTTCCCCACAAGTCCGGACGCCGAAGCCCCGAGAGCATCAAGTATGTAACGCGGTTCTCGGCGAGACTACAATGTCTGGATTGCATTTTAGGACGCGATAAGTGCACCGATCGGAGACGCCTTCCAGGCATCGTAGCTCTACCAACGGCTCTTCTCTGCGGAATACGTTTGAAGGGGCAGCGGCAAGTCGGGGACAAAGTGTTTTCGCGAAAGCCCTCGTGTCGTTTACAATTTCAGAAAAGGTCTGTGGTACAATCTGTAAGCTAACAGCAGTGCCACAACTGCAAAGACTGGTTAACTCTTTGGAAACTGGGTTCTGAAAGAAACGGAGCAGGCAAAATATGTAAAGTAAAATATAAGGGGTTGTGTTCCCATTTACGCTTGAACAATACCTCTACAGATTGTAATCAAGTGCTTGATATCCGCCCATTTATCTTAGCCTCGTCTAGCTCTAAAGCACAAGGTGACACCGCCGCATGCATACGGATCACACAGGGGCGGATTTAGAGGGGGGTCCGGATGTCCTGACCCCCTCTTGATTTCTGCATGTGTAAAATTTAGGGCTTAAAACGAAGGAGAGGGGGAGGGGGTTCCTAAACATATGGTATGCTGACCGACACCTGACCCCCCCCTCAGGAAATTCCTGCATCCGCCCCTGGGATCACACTGCACTCTGTAGGCTTGAATTGTGGGACCGCTCTTGCCTGCATGACTGTCGTCCCCTTCTAGCCCACCATACCTAGGGTCTGCTTTTCAGTTTCTTCTTTTACTTAATTGTATTTTAGAGTTAAATGAAAATGATCAGTCAGTCAGTGCTTTACCTGTTGTGTATTCCTCCTACTATCCCTCTGTCTTTTTTTGGTAATTTTTATCTTCTTGTAAAACATCCTTTCACTTGATATTTTGATTGATTAAGTTATGTTCCTCTGTGCTCTTTCACTTTGCAGACCTATTTACTGCCGCCATTCAGCAACCTCTGGTTGTCGTCAGTGTACCGAAAGAGGAAGGTATGCATGGATTGTTTGCACAAATTGCTTTGAAAAAGTGCAAGCTGGATGTAGCATATGGTAATTTGTGGATTTAGTTTCTGTGTTACAGTTTGATAGTAAAATATGGGGTTCCAGGTAATAAGGTTTTGATATGTTCAAACCTCACTGACGTGCAGATTTTCAATGTTCATAGTTGTAGAGTTTTTTTAGGTTTAAGCTCAGCACTCAAGAATGTCTTTGAGGTTAAGAATGTAAAGATTAGAAGATTTTGACATTTTGTTTTTCAAGTTCAAGTTTGAGAAGTTTTAACTTTTTAAACCTCAAAACTCGAAGTTCAAGCCTGAAAAATTACTTTTAAGTAATTAAAGGTTCACAGAATAGATAAGAGTCACAGAGTTCAGAATGTTTTTTATAAATATATTTATGGCTGAAACACGGTCAAATCAAGAAATGAAACCCCGTTTCTTGGCCCGCATATTTAACTATGCATCGTGGAAACCTCAAACTGTGTGAATGTGAAGCTAGCGGTAGCGATAGAATGCACAAACTTTGAGAACAGGACGTTACCTGGCTTCAAGGATAAAACAGAAAAAGGAATTTTCTCTTCGAGACCACATTTGTTTAGGCCTAATATTTGTTAAACTATGAAATTATATTGTGGGCACCTGGGGCAATTATTAAGTGAAAAGAAATTGTCAGCATGGAAACGACCATTTTCCCTGTGGTGACTACGGGTCATGTGGTTGGTGTGACTATGGGTCACATCGTCGCATGACACCACGGCAATGTAACATCATGACTTTATGTCACATGACCTTCCATAAAGCTTACATGATTATTTATTTAGGGCACTCATCCAAGTCTTGACACTCCACTGGCACAAGGGTAAAGCATTAAATTGTGGAATGCGAGGTCCAGGGTTTGATGCCTGTCAAGGGATCAAGTGTTTTTTGTAAAGACACCTGGCTATGTTATGTTGTTTTCATGACAAGACATGGAGTTGGGCTAGTTAGTTTAACACGAGTAAAGTAATAAAAGATAGAAAACAAGGCAAGAAAATGTGTGTGTACTTTTTCAGCTTTACTCTTGTCTTTTTGTGCTGTTTTGTTTTTTTTCTCTTGTAAATTAGTTGTTGAAAGCATTCTGCTTGATGAAGTTTGGAATCAAAGAACACTGCAATTTCAAAACAGCTCCGAGTTTCTTTGACGGCATGGCGTCTGTGCAGGAAGGAAGCGTACATGGCTGGGGCATTCCAGACAAACATGCTGCGTGCAAGGGTGCCGAAACAGCGACAGGAGGAAGAAGAACGAGGAGCTTTCTTGGCACAAGTTCCCGTCCGACATCGAGTTGAGGAAGAAATGGATAACGGAAATCAATCGAGCTCTACCAGAGGGGCAGCCGTGGTGGGAGCCAAAGTCCAGTAGCAGAATCTGTGGGGCCCACTTCAACACTGGTGGAAGGAAGAAGTACGAAGATAAAATTCCAAGGTTCTTCCCCCCGAAGATGAATCCTGAATCCCCAAAAGCACCACGTACGCGACACAGTTTTTTTGGCAAGATTTCATAGAAGACGGTTTAAGGGGCAGCAGCCAATCGGGGGTGCAATATTTTTATGTGACCCCTTGTGGTCACGGCAAAATGTCGCACCCCTGATTGGATGCTGCCCATTTACGTATTCGCATGTAGAGAGTGCCTGTCCACGCTCTCTGCACGTGCAGAGAGGGCGTGATAGTGCAGTGCGAGGTAGACGGTTGGCTGGTCCAACGAACATGTAGCTTCCACCGTCCCGTCAGCTTTGCGGTGAATGGGAGCATAGCCCTGCATGACGCCGAGAATAGAAGGTCAGGTGGTCGGTTCGAATCATGAGATGTTATTTCCTTACTGTTGCATTGTGGGTGTTAAAATTGCTCTTTTTGTTCTCTGGCATCATGAACGTGGTTTGCACCCTATGCAGTGCACTAATAAGAGGTTGAACAATACACTTACCTTGGCGGTTCTCAAACTGTGGTCCGCGAACCCCAGGGTTTGTCGAGAGCGTTCATGGGGTCCACGCCAAATCAAAGAACCGCTCTAAGAAAAAATGCCTTCTTATGCCATCGCACGAGATTTGTGGTGCAAAATGCAGTGAGTGGTCCCCAAATGGCCTCCGAGGGAATAAGGGGCTCATGATGGCCAAAAGTTTGAGAACGGCTGGCTTATCTTACAATCGGAGCTTGAACCATATTATCGCACGTAAAACCTTTCTGCCAGTGAAATTCCTCAAGTGTACGCTCTACGGCAGATAAGCTAACTTTTCAGGCCGTGGTGGGACGGTTTCATCCAGCCGAAACGCATTGTCCGCGTGTTTCGCCGAATGCAGCATAACTTCCCTGCATTTCCCTTCGACTAATTGCGCGTTTCTTGGAACTGACACATCTGCTCTTTACCCTCTGCACTCGTTAATCCATGGACATCCTGTTTATGTGCCACCATTAAAGAGCCTTGTGCGACGTTAATCTCACTTTTTGTTTTTCAGGAAATCCAGCACAGTTGTTTGAAGACCTGGATCATGTGCCATCGATCTTGGGTGTTCCCTCAGGTCAGCCGCCATAAAAAGATGTGGTCGTTTATGTTTTATACAAAAAAAAAATTCAGGACGAATGTGCATGCTTGATTGTCCACGGTTAGTTTCGATACTGATGGCGAAGATTTCTTCTACATTGATCGATTCTGTTTTGTCTCTTTGTGCTCTTTCTACATTGCAGACCTGACTTTAGCTGCCCATCATCAACCTGAAGTTGCCATCAGTTCACCCAAAAACGAAGGTATGCATAGCCGGCTGGCTGTCTTGAGGGGTTGTTTACAATCAAAATCACTTTGAAAAGTATGAACAGGATGTGGCATGTGTTAATGTCTTTTTCAGATTTAGTTACAAGGTTAAGGCCCTTTCACACACTTGTGACCTCTTAGAGCCGGGTGCCTTGAAACCTCTTAAAATCTCGTGCAACAAGAGGACACACTGGCAACACCTATCGGGTGGTAGTGAAACACTGGGCAATCCCATATATTCTTAATTTTTTTTTGCGTGTCATTCTTTCTTTTTTGGCTTGAAAACGTTTGTCAATGTTATAAACGAACATTACTCATAAGTAGTACATACATTTGACCTTGCATATACTGCCAAACCTTTTCTTTAGTGAAACACAGTTCCAAGGTCACCTGCATAGATGGTGCCAGCGTATGTTCTCCCGTTGTAAGAGATTTTAAGAGGTATTAAGGCACTCGGTTCTAAGGGTTCGCAAGTGTATGAACGGGCCTTCACAGTCTCATAGTAAAAATTACAGTTTATAAGGTTGTGAAACATCCTAACCTCACTGAGGTGCAAATATGAAATGTTCAGAACTTTTGAGTTTTTTCTATACTTAGAGTTTAGCAATCTAAGACCGTCCTGTAAGTGAAATTTAGAAAGATGAGAAGATTTTGACATTTTCTCAGGTTCCAGTTTGAGAAGCTTGAATTCTCAAAATGGTCACACAGCTCCGAGTTCTATACTTTCGAATCATTTTTGAAGCTTTTCTCGAATAAAAAATAGAAGCTTTCCAGCTTAGATCATTTTGACTGAGTTTGCCAATTTTACGGCAGTAGCCGTTAGTGCCCATTCCCGGCCAAAAATGCTCGCGTACAAACGCAAAACCCCACTCTCCCTCTCCCCGTCGTTCCTCACACATACACGCCAACGGCAAGGCTCTCTCTTCCCCCCCCCTCTTCAGGCCGCCGCTGTTCCGATAAACCCACATAATCATGGGGAGAGCATTTTCTGCCTTGCCATCCTTCCTGCTACATCCACATACCGTCCAGTAACGCTCTCCCTTGTCCCCATCCCTCCGGCAGTCGCCATTACGAAATAAACACGTGGTCGCGCTGTGGCGACACGCTCCCCTTGCCTCCCCACTGCCGCCGCCCAGGTTCCGTTCTCGGATCCCATTGCAAACATTGTTGAGCACAGTCTGAAGGCAAATATCTTTCAACGTGCTTTTCCACAACGCAGCAGTTACCACCGTCAATCGCAGCATACTATGTGCAGTCGTTTGCAATTTTTACAGCAAAGCTACAAGAATTGCGTACGACTGCACATTTCATCGTGTCATCGTCCTCACAAATAAAAAAAACAACCTTTAGCGATTGAAGCGAAAAGTGCATATCACGCATACAACATACAGCACAGCATTCGTTTCCAATAAAGAACAAGCACAAAACAAGGATCCGAACCACATAATTGATGATAGAGCGCTCCTGATAACAGTGCAAAGCACGTAGCACTCACCGCATACATTTTCTGGATGTTGCGCAAGCTGCAGCGGTGGCGGCAGCTTGCGACTGAGGGATGTGACGTCACTTGCCTTTCATGTATAAAAAAATTTTGCTACAGTGGATTTCCTTTTCTTTCGTCAATCATTTGGTATACAGTCAAACCCGTTTTATACCGAACAGCAGAAAACGCTACGATCAGTTCGATATAGCAAGTAGTTGGACATAGCAAAAACCATTGACAACGAACTTCCACGAGCGTTTGTTGTAAGGCGAGAGCTTCTCTTTCTTTCTCATCTCTTCGCTTACCCCTCCTAACAAATGTGCTGGAAAGATTTCTTTTTGCATGTGTGCAAAGTTTGTTCTTTTAGCTTATATCCCCCTTTTGAACCACTTCTCTTAGGCCAGAGCCGCTTCTCTTTGTAAGCAGCCGCTTTGTGATGAAGTTTCTTTTTTTTTTCGTGCGTGTGTGCAGAGTGTTTTTTTAGCTTTCTCCCCTTCTGAATCGCTTCTCTTTGTCAATTTTGTTTGCGGCTTGAGCTTTTTAGAATTTTCTTTCCTTCCTACTTGTCTTCTTTGGGGGGAGGGGGGGAGGGAGGGAGGGAGGAGGGAAGGAAGGAAGGGAAGGGGGAAGGGACAGCTAGAAGACGATTGTTTGCGTGTTTTCGGAAGCCTTCCCAGTGGGAAAAAGTTCGATATAGCCAATAAGGTGTTCGTTATAAAAAGTACTTTTTACATGCATTTGTACTTAAATTTTTTATGAGTTCGATATCAACAATAATTCGCTGCACGTGGGTTCGTTCTAAACGGGTTTCACTGTAGACCCTTTTGCTGTTTACAAACATGAACTGCCTCCTGCGTCCCAAGCGACTTCCGGTCGCTCGTCTCTGCAAGCCTGTCAAGCTTGCTTATGTCACCAGTGCTAGAAAGCATAATGCTACACATACAACAAACTTGGAGATTTAACGAGGGACCTTGGCTGGACAATTTAACGTCTTGGAGGAGGCAAGTTGGCTTACAGAGAATATTCTAAAATTTTGAACAGATCTTGCGCTTCTTCGTTTTTCTGGCGTTTCACCTGGAGAATTGGTGGTTAAACGTTTCATCGACATTTCAAGTAGCGGTGTTAGGGTGGGCTTTGTTCCTTCTTTTTATGAACAGGAAATTCTCTGGGACGTCAAACACTGGAGTACCAGTCTAGTGGCGTTTGCCATGAAAAGGGTCTATAGTGCAGTGGGCAATCGTTGCAGGTGATACCACAGCTTTGCTGGCCAACCACCTTTCACAGTGTGGATTGAAGCCTCGACTTTTTTCCCAAGTACTCTTACATCAGACATACCTTTAATGCCATCGAGCAGAGTTGTTGACGAGAGACCAGCGAAGGCTCAACAGCTACGCGTTCATGTTCACGTTTGCCCCATCCCATCTCTCTCGCGCAGCAGTTTTCAGCGGTGTACGGGAACCACGGGGAGCGCCTCTCCGGCTATCATCGTCGTCGTCGCTTGCGACAGTCGGTAGGATTGATGGTGCAGGTCTTCCTCGGCTCGCTCCTCGCATCGTTTGGTTGTGCGGCAAGACTAGTTTCGCGCACCGGGTTTATTTTGCAGGGGAATATTTCCGGTTAGGCATCTCAACATAGCTCGATGTGTGTGGTGCCCAAGCACACATTGATCGGCGCGTTTAGCGTCCCATTCCTCCCACGCGTCGAAAGCCGGTCCCGAAGTGACGACGAACGACGTCGCAAAAGCCGGAGGCGCCGTGCCGTCTATACGTCACGGTCCCAGCGGTCGGTGCCACGAGTCTCGGGAACAGGCACGAGCGAGCGTCGCTTCGGAGTATTGACGTCCAAAATCGTTGTTGTCAGTCATCTAGCTTTCCCTCGAAATCGCAGGAATTGCTGCTCTCCGCTCCGGAAGCATCCAAACGGTCCGAGACAGAGAAAGGCGACATCAACCAAACTTTCCAACGCCGTGTAAAAAAAAAAATGATTGGGAAGTCGCGTTTTTGGGATGATGACTACCGCCGGTTGCGACGGCCCTGCGCCGAGCGCCAAAATGGCGGCGTCCGCGTAGGTGATCGGGCAATGGGGCGCCGCCACTCTGGGCGTAGCTCGCCGAGTGTGGCGCCGTGAGTAGTACTAGTAACGTTGTTGGAATTGGTTGCATTCATACAAGTGACGGGTAGCAGAGTTGTCTGGGAGACAATCGCGAATGGCGTAGGCATGCCCGACGGTGCGATAGCCACAACTCCCCGGTCACATCGTTCGGCGAGCCTGGGCAAAAAGAATGTTCCAACGAAGGAAAGAAAACGCTCGTGACAGGGCCCAACCGAACGTTAGAAAATAAGCATCAACATTTTTAAAAAATTCCGCATAAAAAGGATGAAAGCGAGCTGATGGCCTAGTCGGTTCAACATCTCATTGACAGTGCGAAAGACAAGGATAAATAGAAGCGCTTGTCCTGTCTAGTCTTCTACTTGTCCTTGTCCTTCGCACCAGATGTTTTTAAGATACCTAACCAAGCGGTTTGGGGCCGAGGTGGTGCCGCTTTGGTGTTGAGGACTGAAGCGCCGAGGTAGTGGTGTACTGTTTTGTGCCCCAGTGCAAGACCTACCACGATGAACAGGGTTGAAGTTCGCATTATTTTTGAACGAGAGGAAAACCCGCAGCTACATTTAAATATTTGTTATTTCCAAGGGAGGGCACTGACCGTTTTTGCTGCTTGTTTAGCGTGAAAGCCGTCTTTTGCTGCGGGAGAACTCGTCAGTGCCAACTCTGGTCATGCAGCCACCCCAACCGACGGCAGGCTACGTAAGAGGTGTAACCAACAGCTACATCGGAACATGTATTTGCTTACAACTACTTCTATGGAGAAATAACTTTTTTTGTTGTTTTTTATGCAGGTGAACAAGGGCCTGTACGGTCGGCGGCAGTGTATGGTGAGTTTGCACGACAGTAATGGAACTGTGGCTCCATTTGCGCCAAACTGCACCAGAAGGAACAGACCTGCTACATGCTGCTTCAAAGGCTGTATTTGTGCACAATTTGCGCCATGTCGGCACCAAAGGGGAGCTATTCTCAAAGAGGAAACTGAAAGTGTCTGGCACATGGCATTGTTGGCAATGCCACTGACAATTAAAAAGTAGTTTTTTTTTTTTCAAATGGTGTAAGTACTATGTGCGAAGAGTAGGGTTGTGTGAATATTCAATTTTCAAATATAGTAGTTTTAAATAATACGCTATTTGATATTCTCTTCAAATGAACTGCGATATTCATACTTTATGAAGTGTTGATTGCGGTGGGTTAGCCCCCTTGAGTGCACTTCTCCTCAACCAGCGGTGCACGGCAGAGAAGCATTACCCGCAGAGCTGACACCGGAATCTGCGACTCGCTTCACCACAGCCGAGCTGCGCTTTTAGGTGAAAAACACACCTTCAAAGTGGTCTGCTGCATGCACAAACCTACTGTATTAGGAAAAAGAGAAATCAGACGCGATTGTTGATTTTACATTGCAGTAAAGTCTTCTAAAATTTTAACTGGCTATTATGCAAGGGAATGTTAGACAGCAATGTCCTAACAACCTGTGTTCATTATTATTGTTTTAGAGCGCAACTCTTAGGCGCCCGTTGTCGGCTTGAGCGCGCCGGCGTAACCACGCGGTGCATTATGGGATGCGTGGACGTCACTGATGACTTCATCAGTGATGATGACGATGAGCGTACGCCATCAGTATGACGTCCACCAGTGATGATGACTGATGCGGATGCGTCGATGACGCCATCAGACGCCATCAGTGATTGACGGCGAATCATCAGTGATGATGACGATGCGGGATGCTGATGACGCCATCAGTGACGTCACTGATGACGCCATCGGCATCCACATTGTCATCGCCACTGATGACGATGGCATCGCCATGTGATCCCCCGAGGCCACGTGCACCCTTCCCCCCCAGGTCACTTGACCCCCACCCCCCCAGTACCCTTCCCCTCCTCAAGAGCTGCGCTCTAATTCGGGCGTTACAGGGAGTTGTAAACGGTTTTCACTTTTTTTTCTGTTTTTTTTTTATTTATTTAAAATTGAAATTTGTATATAGCAAGAAGATTTATGAAACACTTCAATTAGGTATGGCTGGGCTCCTTTATAAGTTTAATTTTATGTGAAATCTGGCATTTACTTGCCATTCCAATGTAGGCTATTGGACTTTCTGAGGCCACAATCTATAAATATAGCTAGATTGAATTTAACAGAGCTCATAAGTGGGCAATTAGAAGCTTGAGAACAACCTTCACAAGTTCAGTTGAATTTTTGTTCAAGCATGGTGTAACAGTAATGAAAGGCGTAGAGAAAGGCGCAGCAACTATTCAATATTCAATTAAAATATATTCAGCCAAAACCATTATTCACTTTGAATTTGCTTCGAACCCAGAATTCATGATGTGCACACTCCTAACGAGGAGTTATCGGTTTTTGTCTGAACGGCGCCACATCGATCGCAGTGAACAGCTAGTGCTATTCATTGACGATCGGTTAGAGTAGCTATGTGCTCCGCTTAGCTACTCTGAACAGTAGCAGGTGGAATACGTGAGAGCAGCACGATACAAACCCTACAACGTAGCCAAAAACATTTTTTTACGTCAAACACAGATCCAAGACGTCATCGGTACTCCTAAACGTTAAGTGAGACATCTGAAAAATTACTGCTGTATGATGTTCAATAAATAAACATCTGTAGCAGCCAGGTACCCTGTAGGTATGACACTTCAGATAGTCTTCCAACACTCCAACAACTGCAGTTTTTTTTCTTCCACAGGCTAACTTTGAAAGATTGTATAAAATTTTCTGACCATGAAAGCTCAAAATTGTCTTCTCCAAAAGCTGGAATCTCTGCTTGAAAACCCGTTTTCCCTGCTACAAGAGCTGCTCCAAATCACCACTAGTCAGTTTCACTGCATGTTGGGAGATGCTTGCAAGGCATTACGGAGAAGCATTGGGACAATTGTCTTTGCATTCTCGTTTGCTCATCATCCCCATGGCTATGAAAAATTTCAATTCAGTCAGCAGGACTAACCTCACTAGTTCAACCAAGTGATCGCCATCTTGTGGAGTTGACCAAGTTAGAATTAAAGGAGCTGTGCAACGATTTTAACGTTGAAAGAATTTGCATCTTCTACTTTTGAAATTGTTCACCTTGTCACAAAGGACAGAAAGCACACCTCCTTTCGTTGAAATGTTGCGATTCCGCCGCGTAATAGCGATGCAAAATTTAGAATATTCCCCGACCTGCAGCCGCGAGTGGCGGCCATGAGAAACACCTGGCACGACGTCGATGGGGCCCTTGCAGAAAGATAGCAAGTTGTGCGAATACCTGCTTGATAAAAGGTAACTTTTCTATAAATCTTGTCGTTCCAACATAAATATAAATGCGTCAAAAACATGGTATCGTCGACAAAACTTTTATTATACGGAGTTTTAGTGGCGCCATCTATCCTAGGTCCACAAAACCGTCCGCTCTATCTGCTACTGCAACAGCCGCCAGAAGCCGAGAGGGGAGGGGGACAGGGCCAGACCCGGATGAGACTTTCCTCCTTTCACCATATTGTTGCGCTGCGCCCGCCAGCACGTAGTCACGCGGTCGCGAGCAAATGAGTTCTCGCTGCTCACTGATGGCTCTAAAGAGAGAACTTTACCGGAACCCCGCGCCTACCCCATCGACGTCACTGCGCACATGACCCGGAAGACGGATGTACGAGTTCAGAGGTGGTAAAAACCTGGATCTTTTTCATTTTTTTTTAATAAAAACTAGGGTATCCAGGCAAAATCTGTTTTCTGTAGTTCACTTCAGAAGTGTCAGGCATCAACTTCCACAGTTATTTAAGCAAAGCCCTGAAATTGTTGCACAGCTCCTTTAAAAAAACTTATTTTATCGTGTGACTTGAAAATGGACGGGGTTCATTTGTATGCTTAAGATTGGGGGTGAAGGCTTCACTTAGCTACACCTCCAACTTTTTCTTTTATATTCTCACAGATTGCATTTTTTGAAACCTTTCCCATTCAAAGAAGAACCAGGGATGATGCATAATTTTGCAATGCCACATTCCTTGTTGCTACCATCGTAATTGCCAAGGTATTGAAACCATTGAAAGATTCGGCATTCTAATCTATTACGATCAGAATTATGAAACACAATATTGAGCAAACAAACATGTGCTTTAGAGTTGAGACAACACAGATTGGTACCTAAGAATGGTGCCTTATTTGAAACTCGAGGCGTCGAAGGAACAGAATCTGCAATTCTGTGCCAAAAGTGTGAAGATATTTCTGCTCATTTATTCTCCTGGCAGCTAATGCGAGAATTGCTCTGAAAGCAAAAATGCACTGGACGAGACTTATATATGTGCAATTAATTGCCGACTCAAGCTGGTGGGAGCACTTTTGCCCAGTTCAGCATAACTGTGAAGCTGAGCCACCCACAAGAGAAATGACCCTTAGCATTTACATAGGAAAAAAGTTCTTAAACATACATGAGAAGGTTTATACCAATGTAACAATATGTTTCCATGTTTCTGGGAACCAAAACCAAAAGGGCGGCAAGAAATAAAACCACTAAACTAAAAGAACACAAACTAAAAATATTCATGTGCTTGGATAGGTTACGATTAAGATTCCATGTTTTCAGGTCAATCCGAAAAACACTCGGCAGTAAACTTCTTGTCGATTTGGATTTATCCGAAAAACTTAAAATTTCGATGTCACGACAGCAGAATGAAAAGCAAAAAGGATGGTATTTTATAAATTTTGTCTAAGAACAGGGTGGATAGTCTTAAAAACAAAAAGAACTAATTCAAGTTTATTTTTTTTTGTTTTTAATTGGCAAATGGGAGCTTTTTGTTTATCTCATTAAGGTTTGTTCAGGACAAGGGGCCAACATACGTTTGGGCCACGACAAAAGCAACTGTTCCGATTTCCAGTTTGGACCATACTAGTGTTTCTTAGAGGACGGGTTGTATTTTTATAACAGTGAAAGAAGTGGACTTGCACATTTCATAGGGAGGGAGGAGGGCAGCTGAAGCCTTTATGCTTCCCGACGACTACGTCCATGAGTTGGGCTATCTCAAAGTACTCTTTTGTTTCTTTTCTTTTCTTAACAACATATGTTTGCAAGATTTGTTGTGGAAGAGTTAGTACTGCTATTGCAAAATACAGCTGCAGAAATATTATAGAGTGCAGCTCTTAGGCACTCAATTCTGGCTTGAGCGGCGGCGGCGTCGTTATCGGCGTAACCGCGCATTGCGTTATGGGACATTCCCCATAATGGCGTCACAAAGGTCACTCGTGCAGGTCACGACCTTCGCGGCGACCTTCACGAGTGACGTCACTAGGATCACGAGGGAGAATGGAGGGAGGGGAGGAGGAGGGATACCCTCCTCTCTGTATCCTCCCTCCTCCTCAAGAGCTGCGCTCTAATTCGGCATTACAGGGAATTGTAAACGTCTTTCATTTTTTCGATTGAGTTTTTATTAATCAAGTTTGAGTAGGTATGTTTTTGTCCAAACAGACTTTAATTTTATAAAAATGTTTTTAAAAATTGGGAACACAGTAGCACGTTTCAGAATCGCTCTTAACTCAAATGTGTCTTGCAACGTAAATATATTTCTGCTCAAAAGATTTTAGGAAGCTTTATTTTGTGATTTATGTGTCCTACGCAGGCACTTGAAGGACAATGAAGGCAATTTCGGATATTTTTTGGCGATTGAACTGGGTTCCCGGCACGTCTCAGGCCACGTTGCCCAAATTTCAGCCGAAACCGGCGCTTGTGTGCCGCGCGAATCAATTAAACAGTCGCGGTAATAATCGTACCGGGATCGATCGAGGCGACGCCCCGAGCGTTGCGGGAGAAACCAGCAGAAGCGGAGGTCACGTGACCCTGCGGGGCCTGGAAGCGTGACGTCACAAGAGACGCGTCAGCGATTGGTCGAAACGAGAAACGTGCCCTCGGTCACGCTTTGGTTCGTGGTTTTTATGAACACTGTTCTAATTCCACTTGAATAACCATGAAAACTATAAATCGAACCGAAAATGATAACTAAACCGTAAATAAAACACCATAATTATTTTTCTCTTTGCTACACTGCACGCGAAACGGGCAACGAGCAACTATGGGCAAACAAAATATATAAAATAAAGAACACAGCGCGGAGCACGCGAGCTGGGCGGCGAACGAATTACTCTGGGTCGGCGGCAATTCTGGGGCGTCCTCGTAAAGAGGAATTCCAGAGTTCCGTGTCCTTAGGAGCATCTCCCGTTCTGTTGGTGTCAGGTCACTGAACGGGAGCCCGAATTCGCTCGCGAGAGCGGCATTGCCGTCCATGTTGGTCGGACGAAACGACCGCGCCACCGCGCTGCTATAACCCACCGCGGTAACCAGAGTCTCGACGCCCTAAATGCTACCGGTACCGACAATTCACATGTGACGTCACTCCCTACGTCACCTCCGTTTTCGGAGGCCCAAAAACGAGAAACGCAGATAGTTCAGTTTCGGTTTCTTCAGTTCTTTCGTAGGTACAGAAATACGCGTCACAAATGTCTATAAAAATTGGGCAGTATGCCAGGTTCCCAAGAAGCCTAAAAACACCATTTAAAAAAATTATTTAAAATCGCCTTCATTGTCCCTTTAACAAAAGGGGTATTGAGAACTTGAGTATCCCCTTTAGGGTCAACTTCAATATTGTGTGAAATATTGGAGTTTTAGTATACCATTCCCATACCTCCGATAACAATATGGTGCTTGCGCAAAGGCGTCAGCAAAGTGTGGGATATTGTTACGGAGTCATCGGAAAAATCTACTTGGACTCCCGGTTATGACTACAGTCAAACCCGTTTATAACGAACAGCAGGAAACGCTACGATCAGTTCGATATAGCAAGTAGTTCGATATAGCAAAAACCATTTACAACGAACTTCCACGATGCGTTTGTTGTAAGGCGAGAGCTTCTCTTTCTCTCTCATCTCTTCGCTTCCACCTTGTAACAAAGCGCTAAAAAGTATTTTTTTTTTTTTTGCATGCGTGCAGAGTTTGTTTTTTTAGCTTATCTCCTCTTCTGAATCACTTCTCTTCGTAGGCAACCGCTTTGGGATGAAGTTTTTTTTTTTCTGTGCGTGCGTGCAGTGTTTTTTTTAGCTTTCTCCCCTTCTGAATCGCTTCTCTTTGTCAATTTTGTTCGCGGCTTGAGCTTTTGGAATTTTCTTTCTTTCCTAGATTTTTTTTTAGGGGGAGGAAGGGACAGGCTAGAAGACGATTGTTTGCACGTTTTGGGAAGCCTTCCCGGGGGAAAAAGTTCGATATAGCCAATATGTTGTTCGTTATAAAAAGTACTTTTTACATGCATTTTTATTTAAATTTTCCGTGAGTTCGATATCGACAATAATTCGCTGTACGTGGGTTCGTTCTAAACGGGTTTCACTGTACTACTAATTTTTTAAACCGAGTTGCTACCTTGGTTGGGCTTTTCACGCGCTTCCGAATGAACACAAGAGCTTTTTTTCGTTCTTTCGTAGGTGATGGAAACACGCCGTTGGGATCGACCAGCTTCCTTTTGAAGGTCACCGAAGACGTCCTGTTCCGGTGCTGTTTCTGCGCCCACGTCACCACCGACCGGCGCGGGATCGTCAGCCACCTGGTTTCCCACGACGACGAACAACCGTCCGAGTGCCAGTACCGTCCCACATCGTTTGGCTCCACGTCCATCTTGCGCCACCACATTCAAAAGCGGGCGAGGGACAGGTTGTTGAAGCCCTCCGGCTCGATTCAAGCGTGTAAGGACAAGCACCAACACTCTCCCGAAGCCTTCACGCAGAACAGCGGCGTAACCAATCGCGTTCCAGCACAGTTGAGCGCCGAAAGATCTTATAGGTGCGAGCTGTGCCCCAAAACCTTTGCTGTGTACGACAGTCTGGCCCTCCATCGTCAAACGCATGGGGGTCAGAAACCTCACAGGTGCAAGTTCTGCCCCCAAGCCTTCATACAGCTTACGAATTTGATCGACCACATGTGCACACACACAAATAAAAAACCTTGAAAGCATGGGCTGCGTCGCAGGTTCTGGAAGCAAGACCCGCACTGTTCGCGTTTGGGGGTCCTACGGGTGCAGGACGTTACGAGTGCAAGCGTTGTTCCTAAGCCCTTGCTTGGAATCGAGACTCTAGCCTAAAGGGCCAACGGTGCTGCTTGACAATTTCTAACCAGCCTTGCCTCAGCAGTCGCTTGTCGACACGCAAGGATGACGAAACCAGGGACATCTGCAGGAGGACACTGACGTGCAACAGGCCTTCCAAATGCATATGTCTCGGAGCCTTCAATCTGTGTTCCAGTGTGGCATAAGCTGAAAACTTAATTTCTTTTTTTTTTACTTAAAAAAAAAAAGGTTATTTTTTAGGGGGGGGGGAATCATCAAATACATTAGGCTACAGGCACCTCTGTAGCAAGTTTAGCGCAACATGCTAAGGAACCGATTTATGCACTCCCTTCAACGGGTCAATGCACCATCGGGGTTATCCAGTGGTGTTGGAACGTAAGCCGTTCATCATATCACATAATCATCATTGCATTAAGGTCTTCGTCGGTGCGGCAGCATCCGATTACAAACGAGCATGCTTTTTCTTTCATTTCAAGCTTGCATAGTTTGACGTGTGTTTTCTTGGGGTGTGGTCAAATATGTTTGTAAAAATATTTCTATCCCGGCTGGCTTCTTTGTTATACACTCTTGTTTCGCTTTGGGTACAACAAAGGAAGTCTGGCAGATAATAAATGTTTGACCAGACTTTCGTTTTCGCTGTTCCTTTTGGGTGAGCGATGTAATTTCGCTGACGGATGTCCAGTAACTCTTGAGAAGGTTTCCATTCTGACATACTGTACTGCGCTGAGGACTTAATTCAGTGGTTACCTTGCCACGAAATTTATTACCTAGTGTCTGCACGTTGCAGTTCACCAGCATGTGGAGTGGAGGCATTAGAAATGGCAGCTCAGACCTCGCACGATTATGCAAGCAATCATTTCTTTTGGTAGAAATCATGGCACTCTGTAGACCGATGGATTGATACATGCCAAGCATATCACAATGATATGATAAGTATGATGTCTCGAGTTGCATCACAAGCCAACACATATCATAGTTCTCGCCTTTCTCCCCAAGTGCAAGATGTTGGCCTGAGGTTCCCAGTGGCTTTATAACAAACAAAAACAAAGGGTGTGCGTGTGGGGGGAGGGGGGGGTCCATTCTCTCCCACCTACAGATTTTAAAATTTAATGTAAACGATACAGCGGAGGAAGTGGGAAATCGCTTTCTCTGCCGTAAAAAGCGGCCCGTGCATCCTTTTTGTATATCCCTGTTTAACAGTACTTGGCATCGGGCTATATGCATGGTTAAAGTGACCAGACGAACCCAATTTAGGCGGGACAGGTCTTGCTTTTCGGCGGTGGTCTCGCTGTCTTGGCAGGGTGCTTGTGGGACGGTGTTTTACGTATCTTACCGCGAATAAATAAAATATGCTGTGAAACAAAAGGATCGCAGCAGTGAGAAAGTCCTTTCTCGGATCAATCAACTACTAGATACGTTTGGCAGAGAAGGTGCTGATGTTGATGGTTAATTTGTGACATGTATCTAAAAAAATAATACTAAAGAAATATTCCAGCCAAATGCATTAGGTGTGGATATTAAACAGTATGCAAATTGAAAAAAAAAAATAAGAAAAAGGAAAAAAAAATTTTGTAGTCGAGTTTGAGACATTGCTTGTTCTTCTTCTGTCTTCCTTCGCATTTTTCACTTTTCTACCCCAGTCTCAGGCTTATCATTTTCAAAAGAAATGTGCACGGTGTATACGAAATAATAAAAATGTGTCATTCGTCACCGAAATTTAAAGTTTTCACATCTCCCTGATACGCATCTCGCTTTGGGGCCCGAGGAATATGGTACTTTATGCATGGTTGTTGAATTGGTTAAACTGTGCTGCGAAGTATTGCAATGGACGACACTGAGACAAAAAAAAAAAAACGATGCGGTAAACAGAATATTTTTATTTAAGGCGAAAGCCTTACTTGCTTCATTGAGCGAAAAAGCGGCGTCGTTGTGCCCGAAAGATGGCCATAAAAATATGTCCCCAAGCATGCACCGCTCAATCGTATGCTCAAGGGTTGACGCCGTCCTTGGCGTCGTCCTAGAGGTTCAACATTCAGAACACCCAGGGAATGTTCGCACGACATTGGGTGCTATGTGGGTAGATACTCGGCAAGTAGGTTGCAAGTTGGTAATACAAGGATAGTAAAGTCGAAAGCTCTACTTGTGATGTCTTCACTAAAAATCACATTTTGCTGTGATCTTTATGACTTTCAAGGAGTGATTTAGCTGCTGCAATCGACGTTTACATTCAAATATTTCAGGACATGAAACATAATGGGTAACGAAAGATTTTAGAAACAAGGGGGACTCATGTATTGTCGGCATGGCATCTGGCGTGCCTTATTTTGGCGACAGGTTCGGTTCATAACGCATTCCGCAATAAGTTTGTAATATGCCTTGACGCCATTCGGCGTCAAGGCGGGTTTACTACGGTTGATCAAACGCCATTTCATTGAAGCACATTTTAGAGAACAGGAGCGTTCTATCAAAGCACGGTTTAGAGAAAGCGGAGCCTCACTTTAGAGAAACGCCATTTATCGAAAAGGACGCTTTTTTAAAAAGGCTCTCCTACTTCACGTGTGTATCACTGGGGCGCGTGTTACCACCCCCCCCCCCCCCCCGCTGCGTTCACGCAGCTTGGCTGGCTTGGCGGCGGCAGTCTGCGGCGACTCTACAAAAATGTTAACTCGCCCGACCCATCCGTGTACGCCGCTCCGCGGAGGCCAAGTTCGAGCTTCTCTAAACCGCACGCCTCAGCGTCAAAGCATATTACGGCATAAGAAATCCGATGCCATTTGGCGTCGGATTTCTTTGTGTTCGTCGACAAAACAGTAGTCGACAGAAAACCAGAAACAGAAAACACCAGCACAGAACACGTGTCGAAACCACATGACAGATGATAAGGCGCGCGCTACCAATGCGACGCTCCCCGCATGCATTTCTAGGTAAAGATTGCGGTTGCATGAGCTGCTGCGGCCACAGCAGCGTACAAAGTCTGTCATAAATTATTAAAAAAATAAAGAAACGCATAGCAAGTGATTTTATTGTTGTTGCAAGAGTGCTATGGGTAGGCCACGCACAGTTAGGACTCCCGAAGAGCAGCGTGAATACGACGAGCGACGGAGGGAACAGCAGCGTCGGTATGCACAAAGGCGTCGTGCTCAGGCTAGGCAGGACGCAGCGCTTCCTCCTCGAAACAACCCACGCACGGTTAGGACGCTCGAAGAGCAGCGTGAATACGATGAGCGACGAAAGGAACAGCAACGTCAGTATGCACAGCGGCGTCGTTCTCAGGCTAGGCAGGATCCAGCGGTTCGTGCCCCAGAGGCTCAGCGCAAGCGTCAGGCGCGGCAAAACAATCCAGAACTTCGCGAAGCGGAAAACGCAGCCAAAAGACGCAAGTACCACGAAAACAAACTTCAAAACTTTAACGGAGCAAATGCTAAATGTAAGAGACAATTTCTTGATCAAGATTTGGATTTAGTTGTGCTGTGTGTGAGTGTGTGATCGCTTTTGCCTTATCGTCGGAATCTCTCCTTCCTGGGGCTATGGGTGTTATGGGGCCCTAATGGCCTTAATGGCCGTAATCTGGACCGTGATCTGGACCAATCTGGACCACCGTGATCTGGACACTTGGCGAAAAGGTCGGCGAGAAATTCGGCGGTTCTGATTGGCCGGCGCCAAGGTCAAGGGCGGAGTTGGCCAATCGCAGCTGACAGATTTCTCGCCCACTTTTTCGCCAAGTGTCCAGATTAGGGCCCTGCTCAGCTCGGGTTCGCGTTTCGCTGCTTTCCCATTTTTGTTTTTACGTGCGTCGTTTTTGCAGTTTTTGCCGCTCGGCTCCCTCCGCGAGTGCGGCGGTGCCTGGGCGGCTATCAGACGGACATCTTGCATGCAGCCAAATTGCGCTTTCGCTAGCGTTGCAGAGCCTGGCGGCAGCGTGCTGAAAACACGTATTCTACTCGTTCTTCGTCATTCGCCGAAGAAGATTTTTAAAACCCTGTGTAAGCGGTGAGACTTGTCGTTGAGAACACGTGGAATTTTTTACGAAAGCGCAGTGCCGCAGGAAAAAGCCTCAACTCGTCAAAAGCAAGTTTCGCAGGTCTCGTGGCGTGGTCAAAGCTCCCTTGGCACGCCGAAGTGCTGCGTCTTTGTGCCTTCGCACGCTTGGATACCGATCAAGATTCGACACCGTGTGGATATGTTTTGCGAGTGCAATGTGCGTGAAGCCGTATGTGCCTCTGGAGCAGCGGTTTACTTTACTTTGAGGACTATATTTGTAGCTTGCGGCACTCGCAGTTTAGAAATGAGCTTGATCTAGCGTCTAGTGGTGACGGAAGAGGGCCGGGGGGGGAAGAAGGTACGTCAAGTTTGAGGTCACATCAAGTTTGAGCGCGGCTCGCCTAATTGTGATTGGTCAACAGATTGCAGACGACCATGTGGGCCGCGCTTCAACGATTTTCAATCTCGCTGTCTTGTACTTTTGCCTTCGAGAACCATCCTTGCTTCACAGCGTTGCTCTATTTGTGCTGCCATATGTGATCAATTAGAGTAGATTTGGAACATAGCAATGGTTAATAGTGCATAAGAGCAATCGTACAGATTGCCCCCCCCCTTTATTGATAACAAATCGCCTGAACAGCTGGACGATCCAGAACTCCATGGCCGATATACGATGCAAAGACATCTACGCGCGACACACCTTCAAAACTTTGCCGCGTCGCCGATTCTTGATCGATATTCAAGCTTGCCAACTTCGAAGGCACAGAGACGCAGCACTTCGGCGTGCCAAGGAAGCTTTGATCACGCCGCGAGACCGGCGAAACTTGCTTTCGACGAGTTGTGCCTTTACATACGGCTTCACACACATTGCACTCGCAAAACACATCCACACGGCGTCGATTCTCGATCGGTATCTAAGCGTGCGCGAAGGCACAGAGACGCAGTACTTCGGCGTGCCAAGGAAGCTTTGATCACGCTGCGAGACCGGCGTGAAATATAATCGGTCGTCTCCCGTTGTTCTCGTGGCTCAGGAATAAAGAAGAAAAAATATTCTCGTGGCTCAGTCGCTCAGTAGTAACGTGCTCGCTTCCCAGGGTGCCGATACGGTGCATCTGACTTTATTTTTTTTTATATACTTTTTTGAAGCACAGGTTTTGTGACTTTTCTGCGATGTCGGAATTTTTGAACGACGAATATATAAAGCTTGTTGATAACATTTAATTTCATAAACTAATAGCAGATCATCCAAAGGCCAATGTTCGTGTACAGCATTGCTGTTTTCCTTTCTTCTGTAGAAAAAGATTATGCAAATATTCCTGTAGCTAGGTGTATTAGAGTTGTAGAATTGTTTCGTTTGGGCCCCTACGAGATAAACGGATGGGTTACAAAAAGAAAAATATTACTCGCTAATACGGGTGCAGATACTTGTATCACCAACCTTTAAAGTAAAACAAACGAAGCCACATAACATTCTCACATTTATGCAGTTGCAAAGCTGTGAGTGATGTTTGCATTAAAATAGTCAGTGAAATTTTATGTCTTGTTACCCTCTGTAAATTACTCTTTCACGTATATTAGCACTCAGCTCTTGTATTGCGTGCCGCCAACTTGCACATACACTTTTAACCCCATTGTTCAAATGATATTGAAGCTGTATGAGAAAGCTACGGCTATGCAGGGTGAGACTGTTCACATATTATGGATCATACTGGAAGCTGATGTTCGGGTTGGTCGCGTAACTGCGGTCGCGTAACTGCGGAAGAGCGGACGGGACGACCGCTCTTCCCTCCGACATTGTCGGAGGGAAGAGCGGTCGTCCCGTCCGTATCGTACGGCGTCCCGGAGTCGTCTCTGTTGCGAAGGCGCTTCTCCTCGGTGAGATGTAAGGCCCGTTCACACTCTTGCGACCGAGTCTCGACCGAGAGAGACCAAACCGGTTTTAAGCCTCTTGCGATCTCTTAGGACCAGCTCGGCTGCAGTGGAGCTGGTCCTAAGAGATCGCAAGAGGCTTAAAAACCGGTTTGATATCTCTCGGTCGAACTCGGTCGCAAGAGTGTGAACGGGCCTTAACTCCGACGCCTTGCTCCTCTCGCCTCGGAATCCCGCCCGGGTCACGTAAACCAGGGGGCCCGATTTTGGGGGCTCCACGGAGGTTCAATGGGAAAGCCCAGTCTGGGACGAATTTTCGGTCGACTGTCTGGGTTTCTGTCTCGAAGGCTCGGTGGCTCTCCGCGCGGAAGGCGCGTGACGCTGACACATGTACTCATCAGGCTTCGAACACAGAAAAAAATGAGAAAGTACCGAGCGAACGGTTTCCGAAGACCCCGACCAAAGCAAGGCAGAATAGCTGGCCTTATCACGTGATCCCCCATCCTACGTCACGGTCGAGCGATCACAGCGCTCCAAAAATATTTCGAGGAAAAGGAGGGCTGGGGAGGGGCAAGTAAATGGAATTCTGAAGAGGAGAGAAGGAGCCCCCCCCCCTCTCTTTCCAGCGTTCCGTCTGCTTCCTCCTCCCCAGTCGTCCTTCCCTCGAAAAGTTTTCTTAGGCTGGGGCAGAGGAGAGAAACCTCCTCTGGAAGCTCCTCCCCCCTCTTTCCACTTAGCAGAGTGGACGCTAGAGAATGAGGCGCCTCGACCTCCAGTGCCCTCCTCTCCCATTCCGCCTTGCTTGCCCTTCTTCTCTTCGCCTGGCGTACTGTTACTCCAAAAAGGCTGGAAACATAATGGCAACGGCGAGGTGGTGCCATCTGCAAACGAGTCCTAACTAGAATACTACAGTCGCTTTCGTTGATCACGCCACAGCGCCTGCCCTCTACGCAGGAGCAGCTGGTTCGCGCTAGCGTCACCTGACCCGCTGAGAAAGGGGCATACCCAAATGCATTGCGGTTGTTTGCCACTTTTGCGGTTGATTTTTCTTGGTCATACAGATAAACTCGGGAAGGAATGTGCCCTTGTGGATGGTTCAGCGCGTTTATGTCGTAATGTGTTCTTTCATGGCATTTTGTGGGGTTTGTGGTTCTTGTCTTTTCTTTTTTTTTCTATCCCTTTACTTGGTTATATGGCGATTTTGCAGCGAAGCTGTATGGACCGGTCAATGCATTTTTGGTATCCGTGTGCAAAAACAAAAAGAAGAGCCAGAAACTGCATCGTAAAAGCGCTCCATTGTATGGAAATGCATATACGCCCCGTCACCTCGATATGCATTTTGATAAGGAAAGAAGTCGAAACGTGTGATAATGGAGATACATCCGAGAACAATGGGCCTTCTCCCGCTCGAGTCGGGTGACGTCACTGCTTTACATGTATAAAGCAGCAGCTGCCGAGCAGGGCCTTCCATTGTGTTTTGCAGTTGCTATGGGAAGGCCACGTATAGTTAGGACTCCCGAAGAGCAACGTGCCTATGAGCAGCGACGGAGGGAACAGAGACGACAATGTAATCGGCGGCGGCGGGCGGCAATCACCAGCGAAGATCGCGCCCGAGATGCCGAGCGCAAGCGGCGAGCTATGCAAGATGACGAACGTCGCGAAGCGCACAACGCAGCAAAACGGCGCAAGTACCATGCCGGTAAATTGGAGAACTTTAAAGGAGCAAACTCTAAATTCAAAAGGGACTTTCTGGACAGACATTTTGGATTTAGTTGTAGAGTATGCGACAGGTTGTGGTACACCTTTTGAATCAGGGTGATCGCATCCAGAAAAGTGTACCACACGTTGTTAAAAAAACATATATCTTCAATAACACTGTAAATACTACATGCTAGAAGAAAATATAAAACGGCCGCTTAGCAGCACTACCCAGCCGTTTGTGCATGTGGAGCATTGGGCCTGGTCATCCGACAGGCATATAAGTGTAACTTATATAAGATAGGTACTGGTGCGGGCCAACGTTTGTTCTGCCGGCAGGGCAGGCGCGAACCCACGAAGTGACCGCCGAGCGGTAGGCAATGCAGGCTTACCGCTGCAGAGCCGATAACAGGTCCACTCACGTCGATGTCAAGTCACAAACAGTGCGCCATCGCGCGACCAGGACAAACGTTACGTTGCTAGATTAGGTCAAACTGCCCATAGACCTCGCTGCTTGCATGAGCAGCACCGCAGCTTTGCCTCCCGTCGTCCCACGCGCTTACCGTTCTTGGGGGGCGGGGGAGGGGGGAGGGGAGGTGGGAGGGGGGTTGCTACGGTAACTGTAGTGTATTTTATAGAGTACGTATGTTTCGAAGAAACGAAGGACAGCATCTAAATGGCGTTTCACCATACTCTATCGAACACACAGTTTTAAAACGAAAATCTAGATGGCTCTTCAAGTGACGGCTGGCGGACAGCAGGGGTTTCTCCAGGAATTGAAATTAGGGGGGTGCCTAATTTTTTACGGGGGTTAGGGAGTGGGGGGGGGCATTGAGAATAGAGGAGTTGTTGTGAATTTAGTGGGTACCTTCGGAAAAACGATGAGTACACTCCCATAGGGTGGGTGTATAGGAAATCACTGGTGGACAGAACGGGGGTACAGTGTTCTAGAAGGGGAGTAGTGGCAAAGCGAAGCCAACGTCAATGGAAGGCACTGTGCCGAAAAAGCGGACGGCTGCCTGTGGCCAGGGCAACTGGAGGAGAAAACGGATGCATCGGTTGCTTTCTCCAGCCGTCGGGGGCTCTTGGCGGACGCCGTTTGTTCAAAAGATTAGATGTGCTGATCACTCCAAAGCATTACCTGCTAAAGTGATGGCATTTTATGTTGCCACTAGGCTGCATTTCTTTGTTAGGTCACTGAATCGTGCCAGATTACTGAAGCATGAAGCGGCGATATACCTGAAGCTGTGCGGATCAGTCGATCCGCACAGCATATCATTATAGTTGTTCATAAAGTAGTCATGAGAATATCTTCGTATACATATAAATGGCCAATGCCATTATCCAAGGATAAAATAAGCTCCAATACATTGAATGGAATGTTGTGAAACACCTGCATCTGAACAGAGCAACACTAACGAAAATAAACTCTGTCAAAAGCTTGTTATCCCAGGCACACACACACCAAGCAGCAGGGCAGGTGTGTGTGATGGTACAAAAGTAGCCATATCACATCATCGGCAATTGGCTATTTTAATGTAGATTTTTTTTATGATACTGCTGGCAGGATGCAACCCAAGCAGAAGTAGATGTAATCACAACGTAGAAACTAAAATACTG
The DNA here is from genome assembly GCA_037355805.1 of Ixodes ricinus. Classification (NCBI taxonomy): domain Eukaryota; kingdom Metazoa; phylum Arthropoda; class Arachnida; order Ixodida; family Ixodidae; genus Ixodes; species Ixodes ricinus. The sequence continues at coordinate 146,827 of JAZHYW010021481.1, forward strand.
GAGAAAAAAAATGAGGGCTGGAAAGAAATGGGGGGGGGGGAGGGAGAGAGAGGAGGAAGAAAGATTGAAGATGCTGTTCCGGATCAACACAACCAAGCAGTATGGAAACATTTCCTTCCGAGAAAATTAATTGTGCTTATATCTTTTTCAAAGGCGTTTGAATTTGGGATTTTGCGGTTTTCCCTTATTTTGATAAGATCGGCTCGGGGGACTAATTTCCTGTGTTTATAGGCATTTTCGAAAAACCGAAAGCTCTAAATATAACTAAAATGGAAGAAAAAAAAAGTCGAACGTTTTTTTGACGAGTAGAACCCATGGATTCCAAGGTTGTGAGCCCGACACTCTACCACTGTGCGCTTAGATTATAAACTGTTTGAACGCCGAACGCTAGGGTCCAACGTTCGGCGCTCAAACATTTAGTGGAAACCACCGTGATACACATAAGTGATACACACTGTGATACACAAAGATACACGTCTAGTTACTAATTGGCGCAGTGGGGTCGTAGGTTGATGCGCGTTAAGAATATTTTTCTTCTTCTTCTCTGATTTACCACTCTTTTTGTCACAGATTTGTGCCCTGAAGCATGTGTGACACATTTCGTAATGATTTCGTGGCATTCCGTCACACTTTCTTCAAGGATCCCAGCCCTGAAACACGTTCGCTGTTAAAAATCGCCATATAACCAAGAAGAGACAGAAAGAAAGACCCGAGTTTATAGTCAACCACAAACCCCACAGAATGCCATGGAAGAACATATTACGACATAAACGCGCTTAATTATCCACAAGAGCACATTTCTTCCCGAGTTTATCTCTATGACCAAGAAAAATCAACCGCAAAAGTGGCAAACAGCCGCAAAATATTTAAGTATGTCCCTTCTCAGCGGGTCAGGTGACGGTGGCGCGAGCTGCGCCTGCGTAGAGAGCAGGCGTTAATTGTGGCGTGATCCAACGAAAGCGACTGTAGTATCTTAGTTAGGACTTGTTCGCAGATGGCACCACTTGCCCTGTTTCCAGCCTTTTTGAGCAACAGTAACATGTCTAGTGTATGTTTGGTGCGATGTCCTTGTTTTGTGTGCAAAACGCAACGAGGTAGGCAAAACAAAACGTATGGTCCAGGCCAACGTTACTATAGATTACCTCAGTTGGGAAACTCCCGCAGAGGCGGGCACAGTGGCGTACCAACTTGTTTTTAGTGTGTGTGTGTGTGTGGGGGGGGAGGGGGGTCAAACCAGACCCCCCCCCCCCCAACCAGGGCCGGGGTGCAGTGCCCTTGATATTCCTTGGGCGCCGCCGGCCGGTGTCTGCCCTGCCCAGTGGCGGCTGTTTCAGGGGAGCAAAACACATGCCTTGCCCCCCCCCCCCCCCCCCCGATTGGTACGCCCATGGGCGGGCACACAGTTATTATAATGTACCCTGGAGGTTCAACTGGCGAGTGTGCTGCGGCAAATTGAAGCAGCCAGTCGAAATTAATTGACTTCCGGTAAGGCATTTCTATGGGAAAAAGTGAGTGCATTTTCTCCCTGCGCTCGATTATAAGAGCAAATATCCCGAATAATTCGTACGTACTAGGTAGCTTAGAACATTTCTCAGTCAGGCAGACGAAATAATTGGTCAGTTACGGCGTTTTTCTTTCAAATTCATTGCATTAAAAACGGTGCTAAAACGGCTTCGTACATGTATTTATGTGCACTGTCGGACACTGTTAGCGCGAACACGACGTCGGCGCTTTTCAGCATGGGGGATATACGTGCCAAACGAACGAAGGACATCTGGAAAACTAAGAGAGACGGCAAGAACTACGCAGTAACACTGGATCAGTAACTCCCTGTGCATGTACGATCAAAATAAATTGAAGGCCACGTAATATAGTCCGATTTTCAATAAGTACTGCTTTATTCTTTCTGCTCTGTGCGAATATGCTTGTTCTACGTTCAAAACATCACCCGCACGCTCGAAATCTTTGATAACAAGTGCCTGATAAAGGCTGCCCGGCAGAGAAAATAATAAAAAGAGACACCTTTCATAGCCCACGTACTTTATTCTTTACGTTTTGAATGTTTTTAACCACTCGTAAAGATGCAAGACGGGGTCATTTTCATATAGTGACAAGACTGGCATATTAGCAATATATAAGCGTCACCGGAATGCTGGCGAGCCTTGAACACACTCTATATTCCTTTCGATTGTTATTTTGCTTAGAATCGTCGCTTGTTTTTACACACCTGCTGTGGAACAGAGGTTTGGGCCTGAAATATAGCGAAGTTAAACATCGTTCACTGATGAAGAAAAATGCGCCAACTAAAGCAATTACACTTTTACAATGTTAATAAAGGTACATACTATTCGGTACGACCCAAATAACAAAAGTGTTCCATGTTATTTTCCGGCGAAGAGACAAAATGCACGCGCATTTTCCCTGTCGCGACCTAAAACCATTAAAAAAGTGAAAACTATTCGAAACTACAGGAATGCGAACTTTGAAGCCATAAATACTGAATTATCCGTGTTTCTTGATATATTCTTGAAGGATTTTGATAAACGTAGCGTACAAAATAACTGGGATATGTTTGTAACCAAGGTTAATGCTCTAACGAATAAGTACATCCCTACTCGCACTATTATCTCTAACAGTAACGCACCGTGGTTTAACGTTCGCATAAAACGCCTATCTAACAAAAAAAAAGCGACTGTTCAGGTCAGCTAAACTTTCTTCAAACGATGCGCGCTGGGCCGCATATCAGCTTGCTTCCGAGGAATACGTAACAGCGATAAGAGAAGCTAAAGAAGAGTATCTTCAAAATACTTTGCCAGTCATGCTAACAACTGACACAAAAAAGTTTTGGCGTGTTATTAACCCAAAAGATAATAACGATATCACCCTCGTCAACAGTGATGGTAATGTCATTCCCTCTAATCAATGTGCCATCGTTCTTAATGATATATTTTCACGCAATTTTTCCGTAACTACAGACGTCCCATTGCCTAATATAAACTCATGTGATTACTTTGCAATGTTTCCTGTTATTATTGATCCCAGTGGTGTTGAAAGCATAATTAGATCACTAAAACAATCTTCTGCCCCTGGTTGCGATTTAATTGACCCAAAATGTTTAAAAAGTACCAGTGTTTATTCCTCTATTATTTTATCAAAAGTTTTCCAACAGTCCCTTGACGATGGTTTTCTCCCTGCTGAGTGGAAGGTGGGGAAGGTTGTTCCACTCCACAAATCAGGTAACAAGAATTCTCCCCTTAATTATCGACCCATTTCGCTCACAAGCATCCCATGTAAAATTTTAGAGCACATTCTGTTTTCTAATCTCGCCAACTTTCTTGAATCGAATTCATTTTTCACACCTTCACAACACGGCTTCCGTAAAACTTATTCGTGCGAAACTCAATTGGTATCTTTCACTCATAAACTAAACGCCATTCTTGACCGATCATCACTTGCCGACTGCATCTTTTTAGACTTTTCGAAAGCATTTGATAAGGTGTGTCATAAGCTTTTACTTCTTAAATTAAGTCAGCTTAATCTCTATCCCAAACTTCTTATATGGCTTGAATATTTTCTCGTTAACCGTTCTCAGTTCGTTTCAGCTAACAGCCTCACATCTCCCCCAAGTGGCGTCCACTCTGGTGTGCCCCAAGGCTCTGTGCTTGGCCCTCTCCTTTTTCTTATCTACATTAATGACCTCTCTTCTTGTGTTTCTTCCCATATTCATTTGTTTGCAGATGACTGTGTAATTTTCCGGGAAATTTTATGTGATAACGATATAACCACTCTTCAATCTGATCTTAACGCCATCTCTGTATGGTGCAAAACATGGTGCATGGAACTAAACATTAACAAATGCAAACTTATGCGTGTCTCTAGAAAAAATATTAACTCACCCGTTTACTCTCTTAATAATGTGCCTTTAGACGCCGTATCTTCTTATAAATACCTTGGTGTTCACATTTCATCTAACCTAACTTGGAGCGTTCACACCTCGTACGTTATTAATAACGCTAACCGCATGTTGGGTTATCTTCGACGTAACTTTGCAAAAGCACCTTCATCCCTAAAGCTACTACTATACAAGGTCCTAATTCGCTCTAAACTCGAATATTCCGTTTCAGTTTGGGATCCAAGCCACGAAAACTTGATACACTCACTTGAAATGGTTCAAAATAATTCTGTTCGTTTCATATTGTCTAACTATAATAGAACTGCAAGCATCAGTACAATGAAATCTAACCTTGATCTGCCATCCCTAACATCCCGCCGCAAAACCTCTCGTCTTTGTCTCTTTCACAAACTGTTTCTTCATCCCTCCTTGCGCGCCCAACATATTTTACCCCCCCCCCCCAAATACATCTCATCTAGATTAGATCATGTTCATAAAGTCGGGATTCCATCGTGTAGAACTAATGCTTTTTTTCAGTCATTCTTTCCTCGCACATCAGTGGAGTGGAATGGCCTTCCCGCCCCGACAGCAACAATCAAAGATCCCCAGCAGTTCAAGAACGCCATAGCTAACATTGTATAACTAAGAGTCAATTTACTGTACTAATAACCACTGCATTTTTTTTAACTTTATACTTATACATTGTACCCACTCCCTCTCTAATGCCTTTGGCCCTGAGGGTATATGAAATAAATAAATAAATAAATAAATAGGAATGAACAGGAGCACCGGAGAAGTAGACTGGTTGCTGTCTGCTTCAATTTGCCTCCCGGAAGTCGCATAGACACTAGCGCCAGTTGAACCTCTAGCGTATACATTGTAATAACTCTATGGAGGGGAGCATAACCTCCGAAATCTCGGAGGTTATGAAGGGGTACCCTCTCACCCCCATTACAGTGTTGAAGGGGAGTAATGGCAAATGCGGCGCGCACTCCGCGAAGCCTCCGAAGCGGATGCCGCTGTGTGGCGCTGGTGCAGCTTCCCCGAGCAGTAGCGCTGGCAAGATCGGGCGTCGGCTGCTGGCTTACACGTGGCGCTATCTAGAGATGTTTTTCAGATGTTTTTCCTTTTTTTCTCTCTCTTTTTGTTGTTTTGCTGAATATTTGCCTGCTGCCTGTGCTGTGAGTGTAGCCTGGTACTAGGGGCCTAGTCAGGCGACTTTATTGTCGCCTTTTTGCCCCAGCTCCATGGCAATCTCTGTATTGTCAGAAACTCCAAATAAACAAATAAACAATAAACAACGGCACACCATTCTATACACCGTTTTATAAGCTTTGCGGTCGTCAGACTGAAGGAAAGACTGTTTGAAACGGTTGAAAATGAGTCATGCAGTGGCGATCAGGGATTTCCCTAGACCCCCCCTAGTTTTCCTGGACACCCCCCCCCCCCCCCCGAATCTAAAAAAAAAAAGAATTCTTTTTTTTTTAGATTAAGTAGAAAACACCACCTCTCAGGTGTATATATGAGAAAGGGAAACATACATTACGGGTAAGAGCATTTGGTTAATAGACGTCTGTAATTTAGCTAGTGGACTAAAAAAGAAACAGTTTTATATTTTATCTAGCCTCGCCTCGCATCGCCTCCCCCCCCTCCCCCCCCCGAGCCATTGGGACCCCCCCCCCCTTGATTAGGATCCTGGGAAACCCCTGGTGGCGATGTGTTTCTTGGTGTTCAACACAAGTGACAAACTTGAAACACTACACGGCAGTGCCGCCACAACAAAAATAAACTATAGGCGAATGCTCAGTCAGCTCAGTCTCCACCCGAATGTAGCTCTAGAGATTCGGATAAGGAGCTAAGATTCAGAACTGGGCGTTAAATGAGTTATAAACACTGTCCAAAAATATTTTATGAAAAAAAAAATTGCCCACTCCTTGAAGCAGACGTTATTCGCACCAATGCTTTTTCTGAAGCTTATATGCTCAATATGAAATCGGATCCCAACGGCTAGCTTTCTATCCATTCCGACGTAGATTGAAGGTTCAGTGATGGGTACTTTATTACTGCGGCGACAAAAACACGGTTGGTATTTCTCTTCAGTTTACTTCTGCCCGATACATGAAAACTCCAGATCCTACCAAAATTATGTTAGTGTCATGTTCTTTACTGCCGGACTGGCTTACATGTTAGGGAAAGAAATTCAAGCTATGACTAGTTTCCTTAGCTGCTCACTGTTCATATATGCAAAAGTTGCTTAAAGTTTGTGTTCTTAAATTCTTGGTAGTCCACTGACCTGGAGCCGTAACTCCCAATGAAAACACTTCCTTCCTTGTTTTGCCATAGCAAGAAAACAACAATGAATTCCATTACATGCTTTGATACAGTTGTGCCACAACAGGAAGTGGATAATAAAAATCTAGATACTTAATATCTTGATTTAAATCACTATTTAAATCGGACTCAATTTGGCTATAGGGATTTAAGTCGCACCGATTTGGCTATAGTGAATTAAATCAAACACTTTTCCCCAAAACAACACTGATTTTTTTAAATTTAATGTTAGCTTATTTGCACTGTTCTTCCCAGGGGTATTTATTTTGTCTTTAAAGTAAACAATGACCAAGAAGTAAATATTTGTGCCAGACAGTCATACAAAATACAGATACACACATATTTAGTGATAAAAAGTCACTAATTTCTAGCTGAAGAGATTTCATTAACGTAAGTTTGATTCAAATAAAAAAATAATCCGATTTATTTGATTTAAAATATATCCTTATCTCTTTCCACCCTGACCACAAATAATTATTTATTTTTTTACTTAGAAATGAACGCCGCTAAGAACACGACCAAATAAATGAGGGGAAAAAAGTTCCGACAATCTCACAACTCTGCATCGCATGCAACAAAAAAAAAGTTTGAAACTATGCACATTTTGAGCTGCATACGACTTTATGCATCGTATAAAACCGAACGAAGTGAGAAAGAAAAAAAAAACGTTACATCAGGCTAACACCACACAAAAAAAACACACGCAGAATAAAGATGCTCACATGGAAGCATTTAGGGAAATAATACAATTCCTCGCACACGTACCACAGAAGGTCATGGCATAATTACAAAAGTAGAATCTGCTGAAGGCACTGAAAGTAACAGATACTTCTGATGACAAAACTGGGCGAAATCCGCACATCGATCCGCACTATAAAGTCGATCCGCACTATAAAGATATTCTCATGACTACTTTATGAACAACCGTCACTAAAATTGAACCTCTTGGCACAAAAACACGTCAGGCGGTTCGATGCCCAGAAATTTGCCCAAACTACCGATTACTGTGTCAAGGTGTGCCTTGTATTTGTGTTATGGTGGTTGGTTTCTAATATATAATGTGATGTATTTCTGGCTCCAACAGTTCCCTGTACACTCGTATAACGTGGAATATCACATGGAAATTTATTGTACTCGAATGATGCACGAGCGTTAGGCTAGAACTCTTGTCCCCAATAATACGAGTCCCAGCCAAACGCTGGTCAAGCTCTCGTGTCCAGTCTGAACCCCCGTGCTGCGCCCCAGTAGGTGATATAGAGAATCTAGCACTACAACCTTGTTCTCTAAAAAGCGTGTGCGTTTGTGCAGATGGCGAGAGAGTCTACAAGAGGTGAAAGGAAAGATAATATAAGCACCTCCTTCAGAGGAAATGAGGATTTAGAAAAGGTCCAAAGCTGGGGCATGCAACCGCAAGAGTGTCAAACTTTGGATGCCACTGCCCTTGAGCACGAGCTTTGGCAGGGGCACAATTTTCACGTCATTGAGACATAAATTACGTGCTGTTCATCTGTGCAGCATCACTGAAATAACAGACAACATGTTTCCTGTGTTCCCACCGGCTTTGTCAAGCAATGGGAAACGGGCAGTGTTTTTCTATCCTTACAATACGCATGCGCGTGTCCTTTTTGTGTAGGCGATAGCGGTGCACGCTTGAGAGGGATCAGCTGTCACCTGCCGGAACCCACGACGGACATTTTTCTTCAAATGCCGTTTCTGCACCCACGTCACCGGAGATCAGCGTGGAATCCTCAGTCACCTGACTGCCCATGGTGGATGAAACAGCCCAAGTGCCAGCACTGTCCAAAGTCCTTTTATAGAGTGGAAGACTTGGAGACAACCTTTGGGCCTGGAGATTCACAAGCCGGAAAGAACTTTCGAGTGTAAACGACAGTCCAGGGCAGCACACCAGAAATATGGTCATCTAGTAAATCACATCCGAATGCATGCGGTTGGAAAACCCTTTCAAATGTGAGGAATGTCCGCCAGCATTTTCTCAAAGTAGCCGCCTGGCGTGTCATATCCGAGCCCACACAGGTGAAAACTCTGGCAAATTCCAGGATTGCCCCAAATCATTTGCTCGTAGTAGTGCTGCACACACGTGAACTCACACCGGTGGAGAACCTATTACAGATGCCAAGAATGTCCCAAAGTGTGTTCCTCGAAGTAGTTATCTGAGTAGCCACATTCGAAGCCGCCATGCAGCGCCCCAAGCCTTTAGTCAGAGTAGAGAGGCAGAACCAACACATCCAAATGCACATTGGAAAGGACCCTTACAGATGTGATCAATCTCCTCCAAAACCTCTAGTCAATGTAGTCATAACGATGTGCTGACACAGCAGATTTAGAACACATACACTGGGAGAGAGGTCTTACAAATGTGAGCTGTCCCCAAGCCTTTAGTGTGCTTGAAATTGACCCACCCCTTCGAATGCATACGGGCGAAATACCTTACAAATCGAGCTATATCCCCAACCTTTAGTGTGCGTGGGAACTTAACCCGCCACTGTCGAATTCACATCGGGCGAGCGACCTTATACAAGTGTGAGCAATACGTCTCAAATCCTCTGACCGAGGTTCGCGAGACACAGTAAACATGGTGTGTCCCATAACTAGCTTGAGTTTCTAACGTACACCAAGTCAAAGTAAGATGATTTGTACAAAAATGTGGTAACAAAACATTATTCCGACATCGCCGCAGTCACCGAGATGTGTCCGATTTTAGCGCAGGGATTTGTTGTCTTCGGAGAGTCAGTCTGTTCTCCTGGTGTCAAGCAGCTGCGGATGCAGCCACCGCAGCTTTTAGAGTGCGGTGGCCAACAGCGGCAGCATCACTGGTAGCCTGCCTGCGAAAACTCTCGGATAACTTGACCCACCACATTCAAACACATACGGGCGAGAAACCTTGCAGCAGGTGCCAAGTGAGCAATGTCCCAATTAGCCTGTGGCGAGAAGGGAAACCGGAGGCAGCTACATTCGATTACATAAGGCGCTGTGGAACTGGTATGTTCCTAATACTTGGTCCACTGCTCAGCCGGCCCAAGCAGAGTAATGCGATTTGTAGAAGATATAATTAAAAATAAAAAAGCAGCCAGGGATAAGGCTTTGCAGGTGTCAGCAGTCAGACTTTCCACGGTGGTTGGACAACACCTTACCTGTGTTGATAGCTCTGCAGAAGCTTTGCACAGTCCTGCTTCCTAGACTGAAGACATGTGTGTAAAAAGCAGAAGTGGCTATAGAGCAACTAACTGCCTAGTCCTGAATTA